>VZSF01011011.1:4569-38031 GCA_013398295.1 Chionis minor | reverse complement strand
GCGGCCTCGCCTCCCGCCGGGGGGGCCCCGACCTGTTCGGGCCGGCGCAGCGGGGGGGTCCTGGGCTCCCGCCGGCCGCCCCCGTCCCGGGGCCCGTCCCGGGGGGTCCCCGCCTGGCGCGGGGCCCGCGGCCTCCACACCCCCTGGACCCGGGTCGGCCTTTCCCTCTCCCGGGAGCTGCCTCCTCGCCGGGGCCCGCCCGGCCTGTGCCGGGAGAGCCGCCCTCCCTCGGGCCCGGCGGGAGAACCGGGTCCCCCGGGGTAAAACCCGGCTGCCCGGGGTGAGGTGTTTAATGTGAGGAGCAGCCTTTGTGGGCTCCTTAAAAAACCCAAAAAATAAGCCAACAAAGCCCCCCAAACCAGCAAATCTTTGTGTATGAGCTGTTAAATCCCAGTTTCTACTCGCCGGTTGCGGGGTGAGCTGACCGGGGGCTCCTTGTGTCCCGCAGCTGGCCGAGCTGAAGCAGGAGTGCCTGGCCCGCGGCCTGGAGGCGAAAGGCAACAAGCAGGATTTGATCAACCGGCTCCAGGCTTACCTGGAGGAGCACGGTGGGTGCTGCGGGGCTGCCCGCCATCTGGGGGGGCTGGGGGTCTCCCGCGTGGGAGAGGAGAGCTCCGCTCCAGGCGCTTGGCTCTAACGGCCTTTTCCCAGTGACAAGCGCATCCGGTCGCTCACTGTGGAGCGCTCGCGGGTTGAGGCAGAGCAGTTGCGTTAAGTAAAATACTGTGCAAAATAGCTGAACTGCCTGAAAACTTATATAAAAGGGTAGAAATGGCCAGTTTCCTCAAGGTACTCCCAGAAACTTTAAAGGAGGAACCTTTGAAAAGAAAAGTGGTTTCCCTGGAAAACTCTGCCCAAAGGGCTACGTGTCAAAAGCTTTAACACAAGGGGACGGGATGTTTTTGTCACACGTGTCACGTTGTGTCAGCTCTGACTGGTCTGTGGCTGAGCGAGAGCTGCCATGCCGGGATGGGGAATGTTTTAGGCTCCTCTTCCCTGGTAGACTGGAAATACAGGACAATAACGTTGGCCCAGGTGTCCCAGAGCAGCTGTGGCTGCCCCATCCCTGGAGGTTCAAGGCCAGGTTGGACGGGGCTTGGAGCACCCTGCTCCGGCGGGAGTGTCCCTGCCCAGGGCAGGGGGTGGCACTGGGTGAGGTTTAAGGTCCCTCCTGACCCAGACCATCCCAGCTGCCTTCATTTCCCGCTTTCCACAGTAAAATTCTCATAGTAGACTTTGTCCAAGAATGCAAAGATACCACTGAAGTAATTTGCTGCTGCAATTGTTCTGTTGTTTTGCTCTCCAGCTGAAGAAGAAGCCAATGAAGAAGATGTTCTGGGAGAAGAAATAGAGGTAAGTCATCTTTTGGGTGGCCTTTGTGGGGAATTCTGGTTTGCCTGGCAGCGTGCGACCTCCCGCTGGCTGCGTCGCGGTTCCCTGTACGAGGATCGAGGCAGTTCCTGGGGCTGTGTCTATTTTAAAGCACCGTTGGTGTTCCTTGGTGGGTTGAAACCTGCTGGTTTTTGTTGCAAAGGCTCAATGGCTCCGCGTTAGCCTGCAGGACGTGCGGGGCAGGTTTCTGGCAGAGCGGGTCACCTTGGTGTGTGGCTGCTGGTTCCGAGCGGGTCGTTCTGTCCGTGTTCATCAGGATTCACACCGCGTCGCTCCGGGGTTGTGTCACAAAATGAACAGCAGATGTGGCTGTGGTGTGGTGTCCTTTTAAGAAAGAACATGGAACAAAAAGCTCCCTGGCCTGTGGGAGTGAGCCTTAAGGCGGGAGAGTTTGCTCCGAGGGAGGTGAGGAGATCCAAGCTGGAAAAGTGCTTTGTGCCTAAAATGCCAGCGGGAACCGATTCCTCTGCCTGTCGGGCTCTTTGCCGCTTGGCAAGTGTGTGCCCTGCAAGGGACAGGTAGAGGATTATCCTGGTTCCAGCAGGGACAGGGACAAGGATGCAGAAACTTTCTCCCCAGTTTCACAAAAAGTGTTTGGGGAGAGGTGAGGTGGGTCTTACTGGATCGGCGCTGGGCATCGAGCGTGAGCACTGTGTAGTTTCAGGGTTCTTTGGTTCCGCTCAGGGGCTGGAGAACGTCTCGCTTGATTTAGTGGCTACACCTTGCGAAGCCCGGAGTTTCTGTGAAGGGATTAGACTTTGGATAAAACAAGCACCCGTGTCCGTGGCAGCTGGTGTTCAGACCTGGCAGGCTGAGGCTGTGAGTGCCTCTTGCCGCACACCTTGCCTGAGCAGGCAGCATTAAACACACAGCGCAGAAATCTGAGTTACGGGCATGTGGCTCCTAAAGCAGCAAGTGCCCGAGACACCTGACGGCATCCCCGCTGTGGTGTTTCTCTCTCGCTCAGCTGTTTGTTATCTGACCTCCTCTCAACTCCTTGACTTGGCAGGAAGAAGAGCAGAAGCCGGTAGAGCCGCCCGTCAAAGTGGAGGAGCCTCCTGTAAAATCGCCTGACGTGTAACTATCTTTTTCTGATAGAACAAAGCAAACCTGTGGGGCGCGAGGGGCGGCGGCCGATTGGCTTCCTCCAGCCCCGGTTTGGAGTTTGGGCTGAAGGGAGGTCGCAGCATATGGCGGAGCAGGGTGGTGGCCCTTGCCCCAGGCCGGCGCGGTAGCGTGGCGGGCAGTGGTCGGTCTGCGTGGCCGCTCTCCCCCCCTCGTGGCTCGAAGGATGAGGCAAGCCCCGAGCGAGCCCCGGGCTTGTGGGCAGGAGGGGGCGTCCTGTGCCCGCCGAGCAGCGCCGGCAGCGCCGGCCAGCGCTAGATCCCAGGCAGAATTGCTTCCTGTGAAAGTGCCATTAAACCATTACTACCTTTCAGGGCATAAAATGAGAAACCTGTCCAGGAATCTGGAACAAAAGCGGTGCATTTTTCTAAATGGGAGACCTTAATGAGGCTGGCTGTGACCCACTGTTTTATGGGAGTTGTTTGGAGGAGGAGGATGCTATTTCATTTAGCCTGGGAACTTCCGAACTTTGTCTCTTCCTCTTTTGTTTTCCCCCTCGAGCCTGAGCTCTGTTTTCGGAGCATAAACTTTGGAGCACGCCCACTCCATTATATTTTTGTTCAGTCTTTTTACTGGTCCTGCTGTTGTCAGCTGCACATTGTTCAGGAAGTGTGTGTTTGAAATGGAGCCTGGGCTCGGGGTGCTGGTGCTGACCTGGGGAAAGTTGCCTGTGGCTGTCCCATGAACTAGAACAGAACAACCCTTTGTATTTGGGGGCCATAAAGGAATAAAGCTCTTTGGGGCTTGCAGTCGAGGCTTTGGGCTTCTAACGAGAGCCGATCGTTACAGTTCAGAGCTTTAAGGTGGGCAGGGGTGTGTGGGTTTGCGGCCTCTTGCTGTAATACCCGCCCGGCATTTTGAGAGGCGTCCGCAGCGCCCTGCTAAAAGCCAGAACGTTTCTCTTCCTTTGAACAGGGTTAATTATTCTTCCAAGCCTGTGCGGAGAATGGGTGAGAGCGTGGCTCGTTCTTGTTTCTTTTCCAACTTGCCTTCCATCATTGCCAAAGGAATTTGGGAGTGGTGAAGGCCCTAGTTAGGCTCTCAGGAGAACCCACGGCTGCGCCTTCACTGGGTCATGTGTTTTCTGCCCCTGATGCTCCGTAGGCTTTGGTCATCGGTTCCACGTGCCGCACACTTCATTGAGCGTCAGTGGCCGGCTCTGAACTCCGTAAGGGGGGTGCTGGCTTGTGGCTGCTCTCATGTTTGAAGCAGGCCCTCGGTTAAGGTGGTGGTGGTGGTGTCACCAGGGACGGGTAGCTGGGAGGAGACCCCCACACACACCTCTGCCACTGGGGTGTGCTGGGGAAACCAGCGGGAGCTGTTCTGACTGATTTCTCTCTTTCCCAACGCCTCTAGGATTACGGAAAAGAAGGTAGTGAAAATAACGTCAGAAATATCGCAGATGGAGGTAAGGTTCCTTCTGCTCCCGCATCCTCCGAGGTGTCGGTTTCCTTATCCCTCCATTCAGAGTCTCTTTTGTGTGTTGCTGGGGCTGTGTCAGTGTTTCCATTGTAAACCTGCTTTATTTTTCCTTGATTTTATCTTAATGACCGGTCGCTGGCTGTGGAGTGACCTGGCAGGGCAGTGACCCCGTGGCACATTTCATTTGGACACTAGATCCTCAGGCCTGTTCCTCTCCATTGTCCGGTAACGCCTGTTTCCCCGCTGCGCGCGGCCGTTGCTTTCCACCACCAACCACCATTGACCCTACCTCAATATTTCCAACTTAGCGGCGACAAGCTGGGTCGTTCCTGGGGTGTCATTCCCGCGCGGACAAAGCTGTACTTTGCCCTGGGTGATAGAGGCTGACACACTTGAGCCACCTTTTTGATGGCTCCGGTGTAGAAATTTGTGTTTCCTGCTCTTGCGAACATGAAAAGTTCCTCTGCAGAGTTTGGCAGGCCGTGGCACATCCCTGTCCCTCGGGACTTGCTGCAAGCCCTGTTGCTTGAGACACGTAAAACTACAAAGGTTTGTGAGGATCCGCTTCAGGGAATAATCAGCTGGGGAGGAATGGGCAAGAGCTGAGAGATCGTCTCATCTTTATTTCCTCTGTCACTTACATTTGCTGGGCTTATTTAAAACAAACACACTTAGAAGCTGCCGATTCCTCTGGGAAAACTTTGCAAAACTTTTGAGTTTCAGGAATCTGATTGTGGTTCTCTAATCCCCCCCCAACCCCCCTTATTTTTTTGCTCGTGTTCCGTAAGAAAGAAATCACTGTGAAAACATGATTCTTGTCTCCCTGCTGTTCACCGCGACTTTAGAGTTCTAATCTTCTGTTTGGGACACGATCATTTCCACAGCAACCAGGGTGATGTCGCAAGCGGAGGATTATGACCTCAGTGAGGGAGTAATGAGGAGAAACGCGGTGCCTGATGTGAGCTGGAGGCGTTGCAGGAGGAGCCATGTCCCCCGTGATGTGGGGCTGCCCTTGGCCATAGCTGGTTAAAGAGCTCATTAAGTGAAATTGCTGGTTACGCTCTTGCTCTTGGGTTTTCTCCAAGTTCTGCCAAACCTATTCACAGGAAATCGACTTTTTTTTTTTTTCCCCCCCATAGAGTCATAGAATGGTTTGGGTGGGAAGGGACCTTAAAGCCCCCCCAATGCCCCCCCCTGCCCTGGGCAGGGACACTCCCACCGGAGCAGGGTGCTCCAAGCCCCGTCCAACCTGGCCTTGAACCTCCAGGGATGGGGCAGCCACAGCTGCTCTGGGACACCCCGGCCAGGGGCTCCCCACCCTCACAGCCAGGAATTTCTGCCCAGTATCTCACCTAAATCTCCCCTCTTCCAGTTCAAAACTATTCCCCCTTGTCCTATCCTGACTCCCTGATCCCGAGTCCCTCCCCAGCTTTCCTGGAGCCCCTTGAGGAACTGGAAGGTCTCCCCGGAGCCTTCTCTTCTCCCGGCTGAACCCCCCCAGCTCTCCCAGCCTGTCCTCGCAGCAGAGGGGCTCCAGCCCTCCCGGCATCTCTGGGGCCTCCTCCGACGCCGCTCCAACAGCTCTGTGTCCTCCCGGGGTTGGGACCCCCCGAGCTGGAGGCAGCACCGCTGGGGGGTCTCCCCAGAGCCTGTTTGATTGAGTCAGGTCTCGGCAAAATTGTGTCGTAGATGGTTTTTGAAGACTAAAGGGAATTATTTCCCATACGATGCATAATTGAGTGCTGGAGGCTGTTACTGTGGGCTGCTACAGATGCTAGAAATACGAGTTCAAAAAGCGAGGAGGCAAATTCCTAGGAACGGCGATAAACGATAAACATCGGGGATAAACGAATGTGAGCACAGCCTGAAACCCAGGAGGTCGCTGGCTGCGGGTGCGGGAGGGCGTGGAGGAGGCAGAGCCCCACTCTGAGCGCAGCGGTTGCCGCTGGGGGGGGCCCTGGGGCAGGGGGGCCGTGGCTCTGACCTGGCGTGGGCTGTCTGTAGTCACGAGTCCTTCCAGAAGTTGCGTCTTCAGGTGTTTCTGCTGGATGTTCTTCAGAGTGTCAGAAAGGATAAGGAAATGTGCCCCGAATGATACATTTTTCTGTCTTTATTGTTTCTCCCAAGCTGAGTAAAAGCTCAGTCCCGACACATTAGGAGTGATGTTCCTAGTCCGCCTTTTCTAAACATTTATGTTTTGATGCAAATGTTTATTACGCTCCTCACTGTGCTTTTGGCTAAAGTAAATATTTCCGTTAAAATAATATCTGTTTCTCTAACCTTTGAAACACCAAACACATTTTTGCCCCCTTGTGTAACAATAAAATGTTAAATATTTCCCTTAAGCTTTTAAGGGGATTTAATACTCGTAGGTACAAACCCTTGCACTTCCGATGTTTCCAAGCTTTTCCCTGCCCAGGGTGGCGTGCTCCGAGCCGGGCAAGCCCTGCCTGCAGCAAGGGCAGTTGCCCTGGTCCTTTTCTGTGGAGCTGGATTTCATCTTGAATCGCACTGCTGATGGCAAACTCCACTTGCGAGGCTGAGCCAACTGTGTGAATAGCGTCAGTCTCTTGTGAAAAGGCTGGTGCCAAATAAATAGGTTCCCTGAAAACAAACAGCCCCCATCCCCTTTTCTGGCATATTTCTTTGGCCTTTTGCTTGGGAGAGAGGGGAGAGAAAAGGAAATCTTGTTTGCCTCTCTCCTTGCAAATCAGCCGAAGCCAGTTGTGCCTACCACTTGCTTCCTGCCTCTGGGAGGGGAGTCGGGGCCGTTCCCTTTGTAGTCCCTGCCAGGAGCGCTGCTCCTTTCCCTCCGGCACAAGGGCTTCCCTGGGCGAGGTGTGCGGCGCTCCGGCCCGCGTGCTGGCATGCCAGGCTCCGGAGCAGTTGCAGCCTTGTACCATCTTAATATAGTCGCCCATCTCCATCCGCTGCCCGGTCCCCTCTCTTTGGGCCCGTCTCCTTTCCTAGGAATGCTCCCCGAGCAGCACAGTAGCGGCACACCTTTTTTATGAGGTTTTTTATTAGGCCGATGTTTACCAGGACCGTGGCCCAGCCTGTTGGTCGAGCGGACGTCCCGGGGGCTGCGGGGTGGCTCTCGGACAGCCCCGGCTGACGGAAGGCGCCCGCAGCGCCTCTGCCTTTCCCTGTGGGTGCAGGGGGCTGTTTTTCCCCGTTCCAGACTGGGCGCTGCTGGTCTGGCAGGGCGCGTTGGAGCGTCGGCACACGGCGTGTTGCGCTTGCCTGCCTCCCACCGTCAGCGGAACCTCCTTTCCGTACCCTTCAAGCCTTCGCTCTTCCTCAGCTCTTTCTTTCTCTCCCTCCAGCGAATGCAGAAGAGGGCCGAGCGCTTCAACGTGCCCGTGAGCCTGGAGAGCAAGAAGGCGGCGCGGGCAGCTCGGTGAGTCTGCGCTTGCAGCCTTTGCTTCTCGCCGGGAAAAAGACCTCTCCGGACACGTCGTGCCAGTGGCGGGTCGCGTTGGGGCGAGGCAAATGTGGCGGTGGGATGGGGGGGGCTCTGGAAGATGGGCTGGAGGTTGCCCCCAGCCTCAGCAAACGGTGGACGGGGCTCCCGGGGGGGTTTGCAGACACGTGCTGCGTCACACCTGTGGGGAGGCAGTGCTCCTCACGAGGCGGGAGACCCCCATGTCAAATTTGGGCTGTGTCTGCTGTGGGCTGCTTGATGTATGCCTTACTGGTGGGTTGGGCTCAAGTACCGCTGAGATTCCTGGCGGTTCTCACTGTTACTCTGGGAAGACGGGGAAAAGGGTGAACTGGTGATCCGACTAGCCTTCCATACGCTGAAGCTGGTTTTGTGAAGAAAGTGGGGAATTGCTGCGTGCAGAGCAAGAGCGGGAGCTGCTGCAGTAATTACACGAGCCAATAATAGCGTGTTCCAGTTAATCTTGCCCTCAAACCAGTTTGACTCAAGTACACTCATCAAAAGTATTTGAAGGAAAAGTTCGCACATCAGACTTGGCGCGTCGGGTACTGGCTGACCTTATCTTCGCCCGAGCCCCTGACTAAGCTCTGTTTACCTTTGGCAGGTTTGGTTTGGCCACAGTTTCGACTAAAGGTGAGGAGGTAAAGCAGAACCAATCCGGGGAGTGACCTTACTGCAAATATTTAATTATTCCAGGGGGGAATTGCTGGTGGGACTACCTTTGTTTTCAGGTCTGTCCCTTTTCCTGACCACACCCAGGAGCTCGGAGCGGGAATTGTAGAATTGTGAAGGACACACGTTGTTCCCTTGGTAGTTCAGACACTTTTCCCAGCGTCTGTTTCTTCCCAGCCCAGCTGGAAGATGCTAGCCAGGTTTTCCCGTAGCATGCCTGAACACCAAACCCTCTTTGGCTTCGTAAAACGTCGGGTTCCATTGCAAAGCTGTGCTAGCGAGGTGGGGCGGCAGCGGTTCTGAGGGTGGAGAAGCTGATTTGAAGGTGGAAAAGAAACGGGGAGACTCGTTCTGTCATGAGCAGAACTAGAAGCTGGGGAAGAGGGGGTGGCAGTTCTTCACCAGCGGGTGGTGGGACGGGTGCAGGGCTGTGACTTTGCTGCTTCTCCTTTATGGATAAGGTGCCGCTCCTGATGTTTGATCCCTAACCAGCTTCTCTTTTCCTTGCCTCCTCCTTTCAGGCCTCTCTGCAGACAGCAAACCCACGGTAAGACACGCTTCTTGTTCTTGAGTTGCTGCCGCTCAGGCCCTTGTTGCGTGTTGTAATTCGTAGAAAGACGTTCCCGTCTGCCGGGTCGAGCTCCCAACATGGTGCGGGAGCACTTTGTGTGGAGTGAGAGCTGGTGTTGGAGCCCAGTGGGGAGCACCGTGCGTGGAGCGAGAGCTGGTGCCGGAGCCCGGTGGGGAGCAGTGTGTGTGGAGTGAGAGCTGGTGCCGGAGCCCGGCGGGCTGTTGCGCTGGCACTGGGCTTGGTGGGTTCCCATCGCTTTGCAGTGCTGGCTGCGTCTGTGGCGGTTTGCTCAGATGAGCCGATTCTAGACTCAAATGCTGAAAGGAACAAACGTGGATATTTGTTTGGGGTGGTTTTTTTCGTGTGCCTCACTTTCCTCCTGCGTTCTTGTTGGAGTTGCTCGAATTAAGCTTCAGGAACAAAAGTGACGAATGACCTGTAGTAAACAACTCTGCTTTTAATGGCCAGCACTGCTTTGCCCGTCTGACTTCCAGGTCTAAGTCGGAGGCACCGAAGTGCCGGTCAGTGCCGGTGTCGCCTGCCGGAGTGAGGGCAAGCGGAACCAAGTGAAGCCAAGGCCTGTCACCAGGCAAGGCTCTGCCTTCCTCTGGCGCCAGGGGCGCGGAAGGTCCCGCACCAATGTCTGCGAGGCAGAACGGCACCAGGTTTTCCTCCGGCTTCCTCTGCAGAACTGCGTGCTGCGGAAGGCTTGTCCCGGGAAGCCTGCGGTGGTTAGGGATAGGGGCCGTAGCAGTCCGGGAAGTGCAGGCTGGATGATGTGTTGGGAAGCTGCTTGGTGCGGGGACCTGCTTAGGTGTGGCACTCTGGTTTTGGGAGGGGGATGGTGCAGCAGTGGTTTCTTAGACCCGTGGCAGCCGGTAACGGTGATAATATGGGGGCAGTACTGGCAAGTTTGCCTGCGAGGTGGTTGACGTTCTGTTCCTGTTGCCCAGGCGGCGGCAGGAAAGGGACGCGGCACAGCTGGATCGCGGCAACAGCCTGAAACAGCCGCTCCTGCAGGAGGGGAGCGGCACCGGGGGGTTTCTCCTTGGTTTGAAGGAGCAAAGGGCGGCGCTGGCAGTCTCTGGCTGCTTCCTTTGGGACACGGGCTCTGCCTGGAGGCCCCCGGAGCTGGACAGAGCTGTGGCTGCGGGGTGGCAGCGCAGCGCGGTGCCCAGGGGACTCATCCCTGGGGCTGGTCCCTGTGCATGAGTCTGTTCCGGGAGCAGCCTTGTCTCTATCCCTGCAACTTGAGTGATGGTGATTTTTTAAAAAAAAAAAATAAATAAATTGTTTCCTATGTCTTTGTAGGTAAACATGGATAAATTAAAGGAAAGGGCTCAAAGATTTGGGTTGAATGTCTCCTCGCTCTCCAAGAAGGTAAGGTGCCTTGGCCTCCAGGACACTGCCCCTCCAGATTAGCCCGGTGCTCCAGCTCGGAGCGTGCCATGGCAGTTCAAAGCCTTCGTGCCGCTTGAGGTTTTACATCTTGTTATTAGTGCAGCGGCATGGGCCCCGGCCCCAGGGGAGGCTTGTCAACACCGTTCCCTTCATCTTCCCTTCTGTTTGTTTTTGTGTGTGTGACTCTTGGTACGGTTTTGGGAGACTTGGCACTGCTAAGCAGAGGTGTCGAATTTTAAGATTGTTCGTCCAGATTTTAACATGGGAAGAGACGCCGTTTAGCGGGCTGCGTAATTGGGCTGTTTTCAGGCGTTTGACTTGCACTCTGTAAGCACACGTTTCTGACTGGGGTGGGAGCCAAGTCTGCAAAGACCAAGGTAATGAGCTCTCTGAAGAGAAGGCGTCCAGAGCTCCCTGGTAGGAAATAACTCTTTGAAGTACAAATGAGATGAGCTTCGCAGGGGGATGGATTTGCTCTTAAAACTATTTATTTTTCCGGGGGAGAAATACACGCAGGGTTCTGAGCGTAACCCCTCTTCTGGCCCGCATGCCTGGCGGTGGATTGAGCTCGGCCTTGGTGTGCGGGAGGCTGGCTGTGGGGCAGGGGATGGAGCCGCGCTCCGTCTCCAGCTGGGAGCTGGGGCTGCGTTGGGGGGGGCCCGCGGGCTGTGCTCGGAGGTAAATGCGTGCCGGAGAATGGTGTGCTTACCGGTGCGATAATCCCTTGCCTATAATTGTTCTGTAGGAAGCGGGGGAGAAGATGAATTTAGCATGTGTGGGGAAAACAGAAGAAAGGATAAATATATACTCTGAGATTAATACAACATCCTGTGCGCTTCCCAAACAAAAATAGCCTTTTCCTCTTCTGGGCTGTAACGAACCTCGTGCTGCAGCGCTGTTCAGAAATAGCAGGGAGTGAAAAAGAATTGTCCAGCTCTAACAGCTGGGTGATGTTGGCATGGAGACCTCTCCTCTCCATGCGGAAAAGGGTAGGAGCCAGGGGAGGTTCGTCTTCTCTCCATCCCTGTGAAATAAGCCCCTCTGCTCCTCGGGGGCGGGGGGGGGGATGGATTTGACCTTTTTTGCTGCCTGTTTCTCCACGTACGAGCGTTCTGCTTTATTCCACTGGCCCTGGGAATTCACTGATGTAGAAAATATCTGGCATTGGAGGTCGCTGTTCCCCCCCCTTCCCTCTCCCGTCCCTTTGGGGGTGGGGGAAGGAGGCCAGTGCATTAAAGCTGGGATATGTAGAGCTGAGGGTGAGAGGCTGCTCAAACATCATTAACCCTGTCACTAGGAGCTCCCATTTTTCAGGAGGAATATATGCCTTGTCAATGTTTATGGCCGTGGCCTTCCCTGGGCAGGATTGTGTGGCTGCAAGCTTAATAAAGCCAGGGCTTATGGAAGGAGGTGGCTTCCCGGGCTGCACCGCGGCCCCCGAACGTGGCAAAAACCTGAAAGCACCCGAGCGCGAGGGCTGAGCTCCCCGAGCCGCTCACCAGCCAATGCGGCGCATGGGTGCTAACGCCCCACTCGCTCCCCATGGCACAGACGGAGACCTGGTGGCGGGGTGAATGACTCGCCCGAGGTTTGGGAGCCGGCGGCGGGGCTGGCTCCAGCCTCCGGATCGCCCAGCGCTGGGCTTTGTGTCCCCTGCGAGCCCTGGCTGGGTGCTTGCAGAGCGGTGTCCAGCTCACCTCGCCGTGTCTCCTTTTTGTTTACTCCACCAGGAAGCCGAGTTCATGGGCTTAGAAGTGGCTTCTCCCACTGAGCGGAACACACTCTTGCATTCCTGGGAGGAATATTATTGGTTACTTTAATTAGCTGGTAGTATTGTGCTTCCCACCTGGGTGTTCTTTATAGCTTTTCATTACGGAGGAGCCTGGCAGTTGCGAATGTTTACATGTGTCTTGGCAGGTTTTTATACGGTGCGTCGCAGCAAAAACTTTACAATAAACCATTGTCTCCGCGGAGCCACACTTCATTTCCTATTCAAATTGCTTTGGGAGGGGTAGGGATGTGGGGGGGGAGTCGTAGCTAAGGGGGATTTCAGACCCGCGGTGAGCAGGGAGCAAATGCAGAGCTACGTTAGTGGCTGTGAACTCATCTGTAGCTTTGAACGCCCCCTTCCCCCTCTCTTGGCCCTCTGGGGTAGAAATCTTTCAAGTTTAAAATCCTCTTCCTCTCTGCCCAAAGGGAAGGCGAGACCCCGGTCGCGGAGGGGGGTGGAACGGCGAGCAGGAAGGTTGGCGGTGCAGGAGCAGGAGAGGCAGGTGCTCATTTGTCTCAAGGCAGCACAGGGCCATCAAATTAATTTTTAAAATAAATCAAGTGAGCGTTTATCTCCCTGTAGCACTGATTCTCCCCTCTGAGGCCTCCTGTTAAAGCACACGCTCGCTGACCTAACGCTACCATCCCTTGACTCCTGTTAGTTGTACTTAACCCCCCACACTTGTAAATGCTCTCTATAGCAGCTGCTCCCTGTAGCACTCAAACTCTCTGCTCCCCGGGGGAGGGTGTTTAGCTGCATGTTTTATATGCAGGGTTTGATGCTGCAGAGGGAGCTGCCCGCGTCGTGGCTGTGATTCAGAAGCGTTTCTCCAAGGGGGTGGTTTGCTCTTTATGTATAAAATAGCCTTGTAAGTCTCCTGCTGAGAAAGTGTTGGCACCAAATGGACAGCGAGAGCCCTTGGGATAACATAAAAGCTCTGTTTGCCACCTTTGTATTACATTATCAAATACCTTTCCCGATCCAAACAGATGACTAAAATAATTGGCTTTTTTATCTCCTCTTCAACGTGGAGGTCTCAAACTGCTTTACGAACAATTAGCTGATTAACCCTCAGCTGTTCCGAGGTTGGGAGCAGAGAGGTGAAGTGACTCTGCACCGAGGTCGCTCCGAGTCAGGAGTCCCCACTCGGAGCCCTCTTCTCCCCAGCGCGTTTCCCTGAGCTGGGGGTGAAACAAAGGATTTTTGCTGCAAATCTCCGTATGCATGGCTGGCGTTCCCATCCCTCATCCCTGGTCGCTTGGGCCATCACCAGCTCGGCGTCTTCTCGGGGCAGGGGGAAGTTTCGGTGTCCGCTGAGGGGTGGAGTGACCCGTCCGTAGGGAGGCAGAGTGGGAAGTGCGGCTCCCGAGCCACGCGTCACCTTGAATAACTTCATTTTCCTTTGCCTGGCTGCAAGTCTTCCATTTTACAGCCGGAGCGTTGTAGCCACAAGACATGTTGAGAGCCCTGCGGGCGTCCCGGGTCGCATCCTGAGCAGCGGTAGCAGCACAGGGTGCCGAAGCGTCCCCTTGATCACAAGGTGCTGACTTGCCTGGCTAGGAAGAGTTAACGTTTTAATACAGCCGTCGGTCACGATTCTAGATTAATGCCGCTTTAATTCCGGTTAATGAGAATGTGTTTTACATGGAGCAGATAAGAGCTGCGCTCGCCTGAGATCAGCTGGCCGGAGCTGGCAGGCTGGCAGCGTGACGTCCGTGTGGTGTTGGAGCAGAGCAGGGGTCAGTGGACCAGCAGAAAGTCTGCATGTATACACAACAGCTAAATGAGAGGGAGAAAACAATTGGCTTAATTGTTTGGCTTCCAGCAAGCTTATAATAACGTGCTGAGGAGGAATCCTTTTCCTGGATAATTTTTTTGCCTGCAATCTTTCCAAACACCCCCTGCCAGCCCCGGATGAGAAGCTATTAACCACCGAGGAGGCGAAGGGTGGTGGTGGGGGAGACGTGCTGATGTTGGCAGAGGGAAGGAAAAGGGATTCGTGGACATGGATTGTTTCTAGCGAGCGCCAGGGATGGACGTGTCACGCATGGTGGCATGTGCCTGTGTTTCTGAGAAGCGTGGTTGGCTTATGTGGCCAGTTTGTCATCAAGAAATGCCTTCTGCTGTCACTTTGAAGAGATGGCTCCTGCATTGTTTGAAAGGGCACATGCCCCTGAATATTATTTTCTTTTCCAAACTTCACTTTTTCTGGCTGTCGTCAGCTTTGTGTCTTTCTGTTGCTGCCTCCTCTGCTTCCTACCCAGCCACTGCTGTGGCTGCGAGGAGGAGAGCCATTTCCTGCACGTTACAGCCCAGCCCCTTCTCTTTCTGCGTGCTTCACCTTCACTCCTCTTTCTCTCTCGCCTTCTTTTACCTTTTGGAGTGGTTTGTGATTAGAATGTATAAAAGATGGTCCAGGAAAGTGTCTTCACCGTGCTCTAAATCCGTAGTGGGGTTGTGTTTTCCCAAGAAGTTGATGGCTCATCTGTGTGTGGTCCCCGCGTCCTTCCTCTGCAGGACCCCTGCGTGAGCTCTGCTTTTTGCCTGCGTTTATGGAGCACTTGGCACTTCTTAAACCAGCCACGTAGAAGGAGTTTTTCTCCCTCGGAGCAGCATCCCGGTGCCGCAGGGGACGGGCAGGGTAGCGTGCCAGATGCAGAGCTGGTACGTCGTGGCAGAACGCACGGCGAATGGGCACGCTTCCGTGGGCAGAGCCCCGCTGCTGCCCTCGGGACTCCTTTCCCTGTGCCCTGAAATTCTCATGACATTGTGCTTTTAAATCTTAATATTTTTAGGCATTCAAAAAAGCCGCTTTAGGTAATTTTTAAAGGATTTTCCGTCTCCCTCTGAGTTGGACTCGTGGTAACTAAGGCAGCTGGATTTACAGGGGGAGATTAAAAATAGTCCTCGTTTAAAGAGTAAAATGAAACGCGAGTAAAGCCCTCTAAAACACCTCTTGTGTTTTTGCTTCTTACAGAGACTTTTCGGTAGCCCTGCAGAAAGTAGAAACTAGGTCAGAATAGAGGAATGCAGCTAGAATTGCACGGGCATGCAGAGACAAAGCTGGAAGATCCAGGTACAAAATAATGCAGCGCTGGCACGGCTCTGCGAGCCCAGGCAGCCGCTGGCCCCTACTCTCTGCGGTGCCGCCTGCGGAGAAGGAACCTGGGCTCTTCCCTGCCTTTTTTTTTTGCCTTCGCTGCTGCTGGGCGGGTCTGGCCGCAGCCAGGTAATACCGTGTCCATAGGTAAAACTCAGCCTTGAGGAGAGAATGGAGCGGTTTGGGGGCACTGCAGCCTTCCGTGCTTTTGCAGGTCGGTGCTGGGGGGCGTCCAGCTGGCGCCCGTAAGGGTTTGGAGGAACTGAGCACTAATCCTCAGAGAAATGATTTTTCCCTGCTGTTCAGGAGCCCCGCGCGGGTCCCTCGTCAGCTCACCGCGTGCGGTAGCTGCATGCCGCGGTAGCTGCTGGTGCCGCCCGTCCCCTCTCCTTCCCCCAGCCCCTGCGAAGCGACGTCACTATTTTCCGAGCGGAGCGGCTGAATGCGGGCCTGTTGGTTTAAGATAATGGGAAGTGACAAGGTGAAGAATAGTGCTGGCAGTCATGGACGTTTTAACACAACGGTGCTGTAAGCAAGGCCTCCGCTGCCCCTGCCCCCTCCTGGGTCGCTTGGGGAAGGAGTTTGGCAACCGAATCGCCGGCGCAGGCAGCATCCCCGGGCGCAGGGCAGGGCAGGTGATGTTTAAGTTCGCCCTTTGTGACGGGGAGGGGTTGTGCTCTTGTTTTCAACACTCCCGCGCCCGGAGAACCCTCCCCGTCCCCGTCCTGGACGTGGTGAAGCTCAGCACTGGAGTGTCTCTGGACAAAGGCTGTCGGACGCGGCGCTACGGCCCAACCCCGGCTCCGACCGGAGCTGCGAGACACAGGGCAGAGCGGCTGCTGCTGGAGACGGGAGCACGGGAAGGGAAGGCTCAGCAGAGCCTACGTGCTAGCATGTGGCTTACTGGTGTGCTGGAAGATGAGCCCAGACCTTCACAGGGCTGCGACCCTGGGGAAAATAAGACCTGAAGTTACAAGACAAACGTAAAGGTTTAACAGACCTCAGTTGTTTTCCCTTTTGTATGGGTTTTTTTGTTTGTTTAAGACAAAGCAGCAGTTTCCCCATGAGGGCTGCGGTGGTGGGCTTCACTGCCCCAAAATGCTCTGGCCAAGGGTAGTGCAACAGTCTCCTCTTCCCATAGGGATGGGTTTGTGGTTTCCAGTCCTGATCCCTGGCGATCCAGCTGGCGTACGATGGGATTGCACAAGGAAATTAAGGCCTTGTGTTTCCTAGAAGGCAAGTAATGGCTTTTGTCCGGCCAGCCTTGTCCCTTGCGAATGACTCTAGACTGGTATGTGGGGAAAGGGCAGCAAACCTGGAGTTGGAAACCTCACTGAAGCCCTGAGGAGCTCGCGGCAGCGTGTGCCCGTGGGCCTGAACCGCTGCCGTGGCTGGGCGGGGAAAGGCAGCCCCTGCAGCGGTGTGTTCAGTAGTCACGTACCACTGGCTGCCGCCAGCCTGGCTCTGTGCAGACTGGTTGCCGTGCGGGAGAGTAGAGGTGAATTTGGAACACGAGTGTTGGGTTGAGGTGCCTTTCCAGGGGTTCTCGCCCTTTCTGGATGAGGCAGATCTTAAAAGCTTGAAATACACTCGAGTTTCCTGCTTTCGCAACCTCTCTGCTGTTTTCGTGGCACGATGCTCGTCGCTCTTCTCGGTGTTTTACTCTGCTCCCGGGAGGAGGTCACGCCGGTGGGAAGCAGCGATGTTAATGAGCCGCAGAGCTCGGCTGTGCTGCGCAAGGCGTGAGGAGCCTTCGGTGTGTTGTGGCCACCTACAAGTTCCGCTCGTCAGGTGGGAGCATAATTTCATGGTTTCAGATTGACCGTGTGCCCGCAGGCACGGAACCGCCCAGGAACGCGAGCGCAGTGCTCCTGGGAAGCCCGACCCGTTGCCTCAGTGGAGACGCCGGTGCGTTCCTGCTGCTCCCCTGGAACTTGGTTGTGCCAGAAGGGTTCAAGTTCAGCCGGGCGGCAGGTAAGTCCTTGTGCCCGAGGGGCTGGAAAGATGGAGAGCCAGCGTTGTGAAGCGTCCCCCCTGTGCTGTGACCCTCGGTCACCTGTGCTCTCAGCTGCTGTTTTTTCCTCCCCTCTGGCATTTCCTCTCCAGCGTATCCAAAATAATTTCCCCCTCCTGCTGCCTCGGCTACCCCTGCTCTTGTAAATCTTGCCAGCGGCCTCCTCCCCTTCTCGGAGGGCGCAAGCCTGGGGTGGGGGCAGCGAGGTGCCGGAGTTGCAGCGCTGCCCCGCGTCTCTCTGGGTCGTGGTGTTTTCTCCCATCACTCCCTGGCCACCACATCCGTGAGCCCTCGTGACCACAACCAGGCTCTTCCCGGTCTCCCTAGAGCCTTCCGCAGACTCTCCTGTCCCTCTAGCACTCTGTTCCTCGTGTACGTGCTGGGGATTTTGTTCCTTATCTGCGAGGATTTTCCTGAATCTTCGATTCTGGACCTTCCGATGTTGCGTTTGACCAGGGGCTTTGCAGGGTCTCACTTCCCACTTCCCCACGAAGAAGCTCCACGTCAGGCAGTCACTGCGGTCAGCGCTTCAGTGGCTGCAGTTTTGGTGCGGTGGGGGTTTGGGGTGCGCGTGACCTGGTGTCCTGGAGGTTTCCAGCTGTCGGCAGGAGCGGAGGGAGGTGCTGCCTGCAGAGCCAGCCGCTCCGAGGGCTGGAGCCCTGGTGCTCTGCACCCCGGGATGGTGTAGGGAACCCCAAGCCCGCCTTCGGCTCCCCTACGCACGGCGCTGTCACCAGGGTGGGTGGTGGGATCCGTATGCTGGGTCATTGTCCTCTTTGTACTGGAAACTCTTGTGGTTGGACACGTGAGAGCATCTCGATGCCCTTTACACCCGATAAGGCTGCGGCTTTCGTTATCTTTTCAGCGCTCGCTGGGCGTCACGTGATGTTTTCCCATGCCTTTGCCTGGGCAGGATGGAAAAACGGCCATTGAAGAAACCTGTAACTCTGTTCCCACTAGAAACGTCCGCTGGGCATCCAGCTGCCCTCCCAAAAGGCTGGAGGGTCTTCTGCTGGGCTGGCACTGCCACGGCTCAGCTGACCCCGTCCCAAAACTGCGGCCATGCGTTCGCCGCAGCCCTGTTGTGAAGGCAAGAAGCTGTTGTGCCGCGAGTGAACGAGAGGTGACCGTGTGGCTTAGCGCTGTACTGTTGCTCCCGGCCACCACCGGCTCCCGAACCAACTTGGTGTTTACCATGATTCCTTTGGAAGTGCTTCCCCCTCCACCCACCCCCAGCCCTTTACGCGCGCTTACACACCCCCGCGATGTCATTTCAAAAATAAATGACGAGAGCGCTGCGCGGGGTCACGGGGACTCCTGCTCGCCCATTGATCCCGGCGCCGCCTGAAAGGGCTCCGCATCCCGGGCAAACCTTCGGGGAGTGGCGCAGGGCTCGCTCCCGGGGGACAATGCTGGGGGGACTCTCTGACCTCCCTCTGCCCAGTCATCTGGTTCTTCATTGGTCCCCGCTGTGAAACAGAACTTCGCTTTTGTCTGTAACACAAATACATCTTTTCCCCACCCCCCCTTTCCCCCTCTATTATGATTCAATCAATGATGTCATTATGTCCCATTCAGGGGCTCTTGAACCATTTGGCTGCAGGAATTTGGAGGAGCGGCTGGGGAAGAATGGCAGACCCGGCTCTCGCTCCCGGCCTTCCAGAGCCTATTCGAGTCTCAGCCCGAGAAACAAAGTCAGGTTTCCCCTTAACCCCTCTTCCCCACCGAGGACAAAAGTAAAAATCAGCCCAAACCCCCTGTGAAATGCAGGGGGGGGGTGGGTTGTGCTGCGCGCACGTGGAGGGGCACCACCAGCAGCGGCTGAATCCAACCTTGCGCAGTTCTGCCGAAGATTTCCCCCACCCCCTTTCCATTTAATCCTTTTAATTAAGATCACTTGAGCAGCTCTTTCTGTTTCCTGGAAGACTCAACGGGTTTCGCATCCTGCGGCAGCGCTGGGCTCTGTGGTGACCTGGCACCGGTGATCTGGCACCGAGTCTGTGGTTCGTGGCTCTGGCTTTTGAGAGGGACTCAGCGGCCTCCTCCCAGCTGGCACACGGCGCTGGCAGTTTTGTAGCAGCGTTAGAAAAATCCCTGCAAAGGCAAGCGATCCAGGGTCTTGGGCCCTAAAAAGTTTTCCTGGCCTTACTTCATCTGGAGGGGGAAAGGCTCATTTTCTGAGAAGAGCCTCTCCGGTGCAGCTATCGGGGAGTGGAGCAGATCTTTCCCAGCTCTGCGCTTTCGGGAGGCTCCTTTAGGGCACGGCCGGGTGCGGGGTTGGGGAGCGCTGTGCCCGTGGGGGCTTAGGGACCCTGGAATGTCGATTCCCAACGCAGGACCCTCAGACACCCCTTCTGCTGACGCGCCTGCGAGCGGGTGCCCTGCAGAGATGCTGCTGGCCCGTGGCTGGGTCTCGCTCAGGCCTGGCTTTTTTGTCAGAACTTGCGGATTTAGGTTTTCTAATGTTTTAACCGCAGACACGCAACGTGCTTTTGTAGGTTGGACCGTGAGGCAGCCGGGCTCATCCCGCAGCACCAAAAGAAACTTCTTTGAAAACCTGGTCTTATAATAACATTTGGGGTGGAACAGCTTAATTCCACGGATAATTTAGTAGCTAATACACCTTTTCCTGGGCTCTAGCCATTTCTGTTGTTGAAAAGGCATAAAAGCGGGTGAGGGGGTGTTTGTACGGGAGATCTGGCCAGGCCGGAGAGGAAGGATCCCGGTGGATGAGGCTGTGCCTGCCCTGGTGTCCTGCTGGCCAGTGGAGGCTCGCTGGCACGTGAGCTGCCGTCCTGGAGGAATAAATGCCCAGATTTGACAATTATTAGGGTTTAGTTAGTCAAATATTTGCCGAGCAGCAGCTCTCTTGCTTGATTTCCCTTTGAGCTCTGCTAGAATCTCGAGCTTTTAGCGATATGAGAGAAACTAAATTAAGTGACCATAAAAGATCAAACATCAGTGTGCTTTACTCGCCACCTTTCATCTCTCCTGCTTGAAAGGGGTCTGGAGGCTTTGTACGTGTGGAAGTGAGGAGCGTCCACGTGGATCCTGGCTCTCCAGAGGTGCTGTGTGTGGACCAAAGCTGTCGGGCCATGCGGTTTCGTCGGTTACTGCACCGTGCGCTGCGTGGTTTGTCCCTGGTACCGTGCCGGTTGGAGGCAGCCCGGGATGCCCTTGGCTGTCGGCTCTCTCTGTTTGCCCGGACAGGGCAGACGACTTCTGAGTCTGATTCCCTGTCCAAAACCTGATCGTGTGACCCTCTACGCCAGGTCCTCCCTCTGCAGGGGTTTGCCTTTCCGCTGGCAGGCAGCGGGGCTGTTCCGCCCGGGAGAAGGACAGTGCGGGGTGAGGCTGAGAATCGTGGGATGGTTTGGGTCGGGAGGGACCTTAAAGCTCATCCAGATCCACCCCACGTCCTGGGCAGGGACATCTCCCACTAGACCAGGTCGCTCCAAGCCCCATCGAACCTGGCCTTGAACCCCCAGGGATGGGGCAGCCACAGCTTCTCTGGGCAACCCTTGAACCCCTCCAGGGATGGGGCAGGCACCAAGAAGCCAAGAGTCCAGCCTGGAAGTCAAACGCGGACCGTGCCCTGGCGTTGCCTGGGTGAAAGGTTGGCCCATCGGTGCAGCGACCCGCAGGCTCCAGGCCGTGCCCTCAGCTCAAGACAGAGTTATTTGCCAGGGAAGAAAGGCTGGATCTAGGAGAGAACTGATGATCCAGCCTTCGTTCCGCTACGTCTCGACCAACCAACTGTGAATGGCGAGTGAAGGGCCGAGCTGTGGCAGCGCTGTGCTTCCCTGCCTGGAGCTTCGTGCTGGAAGTTGTGTGTGGATTAGCACAAAGCCTCTTGGAATGAAACTCCGGGCAGCGCAATTCCACTGGAAGGTGCTGCTCTGCCCTACTGGTCTTCTCCTGCAGGCCAGTTGAGTTTTCCCTGGCCACATTTGAAGTGCCGGGTCCCTGTCCCTGCTCACTGGAGCTGCTGGCGCGTCTTTGCGGTGGCCGGTCTGCGGGGCGCAAAATCCTTGCCCAGGTGCTGTGGGATTTTCAAGGCAGCAGGAGGAAACTCTTTGGCCTCTCTCCAAACCTGCGTCACTTACTACTGAAAAAATCTTTTACCTTTGGGGTTGGGAGTGCTGAGCGCTCATGGTGGGCTTGGCACGTCCCACCATGGGGGTTTGCACAGCCGCTTGCAGGGGAAGGGTTAACGCCGCCGTGTGTGTTGCCGTTTTTGCGCTTGTTGGGTTTGAGTAGAATGGATTTTTTTTTTTTTTTTTTTTTTAAATCTGGGGCTAATGTGCAATTCAAATCATGTTTAGTCATCGCCCGATTGCCTCTTTTTAATAACAGCTGGACTCTTCAAGGGAAAACTCTCTTGCTCTGCCAAGCAGCTGTAACTCCGCTGGCCTCCTCTTCCAGAGCCAGGTGTGTCCCTCTAAAACGCACTCCCGGGGTCTGTGCCGGACGTGGGGGGGTTCGCCTCAGAGCCTTCCCACACTGGGGCCAGTGAACTTCAGGAGGGAAGAGCCGCCGTAAATGCCGTATGATATTTAAGACGCTGTTTGGCGGGCGCAGAGAGATAAAAAGCCCCTTCCGAGGCCTTTTGCCTTGTGGTGCACCTGAAGTGTGTCTCCTTCGCTCGGCCGTGCGGCATTCCTGACGTGTTTCTGTCATCCCTGACGTCGAAGCTGAAGAATGCTTTTCAACTCGGCGCTGGGAGAGCTGCAGGTGCGCTCTTAGCACATGTCTGTGACTTTCTTCTCTTCCTCCCCTGCTGGTCCCGTCTGGGGCGAGCATAAACTCCTGGCTGTGAAAGCCGGGCTGCCTTGACACAGAGAAGCCTCAGAACTGCCGGCTGCCGCGGCTCCTGCCCAGTGCTGCGTACAGAAAAGCACCGCAGCTGGGTGGTTTTTGTTTTGCCTCCCCACCCCGCTTTCCCAGACGTATGTTGGAAGGCAGGATGAGGAGCCAGCTTGTGGTTTCCCTGTTTCCCTTCAGCTTGTGTAAAAAGGAAAAAAAAAAACCCAAGGTGTTGCTGAGAAGGTGAGTTAGTGGAAGAAAGCAGCCAGTGGCTGCTCCTGTGTTGGTCAGGGTCATTAGTGAGAAGGAGTAAATCGGGACGTCTCCGGTGGACACCAGGAATGGGCACGGCATTTTACACAGCTCCCCAGCTTTTTGTGTAAATCGAGGTCTTCAGAGACCTGCTGCTGGCTCTGGTCTCGCATGAGGCTTCTCCCAGGCACGTAGCCTGGGTTTTTAACAGATGAAACGAGCCGGAAGATCCAGCTTTGTTCTAACTTCAGGTGACTTTTTGGACTAATTCTGAAATCTAGTTCCCTAAGAGACAGCAGGGAGCATGCGGATGGTCCAGGGGCATAGGATGGCCCAGGGTGTGTTTGAGCGAGACCGTCGGTGACCTGGCTGCGTTGGACGTCGCCGCCACCATCTTGCTGCCAGGTGGCAAATGGGACATTCGCCCCGAATCCCCCAGGTTGAGCTTCTGGTGCTGGGGGTTTGGTGTCCGTTTACCATGGAGACAAAGCTGTGTTTGATGTTTCTGAAACGCGTCGAGGCCCGTGGATCCGCCTGCGCGGTGTAATTTTGTAGAAGCTGTGCTGTGTACAAGCATTCCGCCGTGCCCGCAGCACGGAGGGTCCTTCCACTGTGAACACGCTGTTTGTATCAGGACCATGACGGGGAGGTGATGTGTGTTCCTGCCGCCTGTGTCTGATCTACAGGCAGTCCTCATGCTGGCGGTGCTCTGGAGAAAGGCTGGGGCTGTTTCTGCTGGCTCACTCTCAGCGCATCTCCCTCCGCCACCAGCTCCAAACCTTGGCTGGAAGCACTGGGTGCTGTTGGAGACGGAAGAGCTGCGCTGACTTGGCTGGGGACGTACGGCTCAAGACCACCCCTGCGTTTCGTTGGGCTTTTGGAGGTGCGGAAACCCGGCATCGCTCCTCGTTCCTGCACCCTGCTCTGTGCGGCGAAGAGCTCCTGTGGGAAAGGCAGTTTTGCGGCTGGAAAAGGGGTGTACGGCGGCGCAGGTGGAGTGTTTGTATGAACCCTGGGCTCCCCTGTCGCTTCCCGTCTCCTGCTGAACGCTCGCTGGTGTACGGCAGCGTCGACTCCAGAAGGACTTAACAGCGCTCGCAGCCTGCGAGGGGAAAGAAACAGGAGGAATAAATACGCTGAGATGAATTTCAAAAAGGTGGTGGGTGACAGCTGTGCGTCTGAGGATTGGAGTGTTTCTGAGAATAAAACCATCAGTTGCTGTCATTCACCCTCCGGGTATGAAATTGGAAGCCCAGTTACCCTTGAGTGTTTCATAACCTTTACCTTTTGGAGGTCAAGGCCATGTCATCATTAATCTACCATCGCCTGAAAGCCTCGGGGCTCTGCTTTTCATCCTGCCATCCGTCATGCCACAGCGAGATACAGGAGAGTGACCAGAAGGGCCCGGTTTTACACACGCATGTGGGCACACACCCGTCCGTTCCCCGAGAACGAAAACACCCGGGATGCGGTTACAGAGGCTCGTGTCTGTCTCGCTGCATTTGTGATGAGGATACTCTGGGCTTCGCCTGCAAATCCGCAGCAGTTTCCTCCTGGGGACGCTCTAATCTGCGGAGAAAGCGGCACTCTGCCCATGTGGCACCGAGCTGGGCCTCGGGGGCAGAGATTTCGTAGCCACGGGGGCTTTTAAAATACAGAGAGAGGGCGCAGGAGCAAGTGGTTTCCCCGCACGGCGGGGAGCTGCCCCTTTGGGGAGGGCTGTTGCCGTCCGTTGACGTGGCTGTTACTGTGCAGTGAGCCTGGACAAGCTGGGGCAGCGCGCTGCCAGCGGGACGGCTGCAGCTGAACGCGTGGAGATCTCCCACGCCTTGGTCCCTTTCCCCTGCTCTGCATCCGTGCCGGGGTCTCCCGGAGAGCCGGGCTGGTCCTTCAGCCCTCTCCCTGCCCCGCTGCTTGGGCTGAGCCCGGGCATTGCTCCCAAAATCTCATTTCCCAGCACAGGAGTGGAGCAACTGCTGTTCAGTCCCCCGAGAGCTGGGTGCTGTGGGCACGGAGGGATGTGTTGGTGGATGGTGGGGCCTTGCTGGCCTCCTCCGTGGCGGCAGCTCATGCGGCGCACGGAGCAGAGATGCTCCTGAGGAATCATTTACACAAAGCTTGTAGGCGCCGGGGGCCCGAGGGCAGCTCTCCTGCTTCCCGCCCTGAACGCCAAAGGCAGGGAGATGCTTTTAGGGGGATCGATTTTTGTCCGCCCTTTAAGAGCGGGGCCAGCGAGTGGGGTTTTCCCCGCTGGGAAAGTTTGATTCCTGCAGGTGAGCTCACCGGAGCATCGTGCCGGAGCGCGGCTGCCGCGGCTCCTTATTCCAGCGCTGCAGGAGTCGCCACTTGCCGAGCCCAGGTGGGAGAGGGGAGCGGGCGAAGGGCAGGAGCCGTGTGTCCGGAGCAGAGGTACCACGCTGTGCTCTGCCTGCCCCAGCCGGCATCCGCTGTTGGCAGCCAGTGCCAGAGCTCTGCGCACCATGGAAACCACAATTCCTGCCTTTTTGTCATTAACTCTTCCAGCGCCAGCAGCGGCACTTCTGCCTTCTCCCGGGAGAGAGGGAACGAGCCGGTTTTTAAATGGATCCTTCTAACTTTTGGGGGTCGGCGGTAAGAGCTGGAGGAGAAGCCGTTAAAGCTGGATTTAATCAGCACTGACAGGCGCTCATCTGCTGTGGAGCCGGACAATCCCTGGTGCCCTTTGGCACCTCTGCCCCTGGGGGGGCTCGTGGAAACGCTGTGGTGCGGAGGGGCGAGAGCCGCCTTTCCTCGCTTCCTCCTTCCCTGCCTGGAATGGGGCAGGCGGCAGCTTGGGGACATCGCCCTTGGGGACAGAGGGGCCTGATACTGCCCAGGGTGGTGCAGAGTCTGCCCCCTGGGTGCCTGGTGTCCTGGGGGTTTGGTCTGGGCGCTCCACGCGAGGCAGGAACCCAGATCTCCCTCGGGGAGGAATGGGATCCCGAGGCAGATTCCCGTGGTGGTGGGATGCCGTTACTGAGAGCGGAGCTGTGGCAGCGCCTTGCTGTCCCGCTCACGAAATTTAGGGCTCAAAATTAAAGCTTTGGGATTGCAAACAGCACAAATACAGCCATAGTCCTGTGAAAATGCTCCCTTGTTACCACATCACGGGCGAGACTTTAGCTTCGGGGTTTGGAGTCCTTCGTGAAAGCTCCCCCACCCTATTTTCCCCACCCCCTTTTTTTTAGACAAACTACAAAATAACTGTCGTGGCTTGAGCGCAAAGGGAACAAGCCTAGAAGTAGTAAGGTTAGAAAATAAATCTGACATCCTGCCAGAAAGGTCAGCTTTCCCTGCAGATGCTGGTGCACCCATTTGCACGCTGGAGCACGGCCCCGGGGCACTGCCAGGGGTTGATAGATGCAGAGATAGCAGCGTTTTGATAGAGGTAATTTTCCTCAGATGGGTTTCAGCACCCCATGAATCAAAACCTGTCAGCGAGAAGCTAAAGATGGAGTGAAGTTTATTGTACGCGTGTTTGCATCTGACACTGTCGTGCTAGGGGGTCAAGTGAGCGAGATCATTAGGACCATGTTGATTTAGGAGGACGGTTATGTGCTTTCCCTGCGGGGCAGTGGTGGGGGCGGGAGGCATGGGGGGTGGCTTACCGAAAAAATAAATAAAAACCCACCGCTCAGTGCAGTCCCCGGCAGCCTCCCGTGTCCTTTTTATTAAAGACACAGCGCATTTCTGCTTGGAAGTGGCTTTGGGGCCATCCTCCTGCTCGTGGGATTTGCAGCGGTGATGGTTTTTCGCAGCTCTTCCGTGTCGCTGATGCCCAGGTTGGGTTTTCTTTGTGTGGCCACAGCTTGTGTGTACGTCGTGCTGCTCCAGCGAGCAACTTTTCCATCCCTTCCCTGTCCCTGGGATGATAATCCCTCCTGGCGGCCTTTGTTCCCAACCCTTGAGTTCCGCTGCCTTTCTGGGACGTGTCCTCTCCCTCAAAGCCAGAGTCATCCTAACCTGGGAGGGGGCTCTCGGCTGCTCCCCCTCACCAGCGCCCAGGACAGACGCGTACCCGCTGTCCCTGCATCCTCCTTGGCGAAACGGGACTGGGGAGGGATTTAAGCTTTGCTGGTGGCTCCCGTGTCGGACGGCAGTGGGGGACTGGCAGAATAGAGCCAAAGGGGGAAGGCGGCGATGTCGTAGTGACGGAGCCCTCTTCGAAACAGCCCTGAGCAGGGGGTTTCTGGGAAGGAAGGATAAGCTGCGGCCGGGGGGCGGCTGCCGGCACTTGCCATGTCCCTGCGGTGAGGGGCTGTGACACACGGGGGGAGGCAAACACGTTTGAGCCGGGGCTGCTGGTGGCTTCCTCCGGGGCTGGAGCTGGTGAGAACCTCGGAGGTTTCAGTGCGAATACCTGGGCCAGCCCCTGTTGCCACAACACAGGCCCACGTCAGGAGCGACGGCGCCGCGTGGGTCAGCCCTTTACGTCAGGTATTGACGTGGGGGGGTCACCCCGCTGCTCGCTGGGGTGGTGCCTGCTGCCGCTCTGGTCACGTTTGCCTGCCAGTGGCACGGTTTATGACCTCGAGCTTCAAGTGTCCAGCTCCGTTCCTCCGTTGGGCCGGCCGATCCAGGTGCAGCACTGGGATTTGAAGTGTATTTTCATGGAAACAGCGCCCTTGTTTCTCCTTCTGGAGCCCTCGGGCGATGGCGTTGGTACCTCTGGTTCCAGTGGGAAGCCGTGTGCCGGGGCGGCAGAGCCGGGGACCCTTCAGCCAGTGAGAGCCTGCTGGGAGCCACGCTGCCCTGGGCAACGAGATGGAGTGGGTGGGCTCAGGGGGGGTGAGAGCTCCCAGATGGACTTAATGACAGGTCAGGGAGCCCTGGTGGGAGCCCAGCCGAGTAATCAGGCAGCCGGAGCTGTAGAAATGGCCTGAAAGAGGCAGGAAACAGCCAGAGGTGTGAATAAATCCGCAGAAAATGGATGCGTTGAGGCTTTTATGGGCACTGATGGGTTTGGCTATTACTGGCCATCAGGACGCTGGGTGGGTGATGGCAGCTGGGGTAAAAAGTGCTTTGGAGAACCTTGGGAAGCAGGGATGGGAAGACTCTGGGAAATGCCAGTAGAAGTTTGCTCACTCCGGCTTAGGGAGGTGGGGTGAGTGCCGAGCCTCCCTCTCCAAATGGGAACATTTGTGAGGGGTCAGTGTGCTCTCTGCCCCCTGGGGCAGCCGTCCTGTTCCTGCTCCTCCCGAGGCGTGTTGGGAAGGTCCCTGCGACAGCGGTAAATGCTTCCCCCAGATCCCTCCTAGACCACATCCAAGGGTGGGAGGTTCTGGCTGCCGAGGCTGGGCTTTCCTTGGTGTGTGCCCACCTGCAGCGGCAGCTGTGACGGGCGTCTGTCCTGTCCTTCCACCCTCCTTCACACTGGGGTTTGAGCGTGAAGAAATGCAGAGTGAAGACGATTCGGTGAGGGCGGGCAGGCTTGAGGGGGGGCTGTGGTTTATCCACCTGTGGGCTGGCAGGTGGATGCTGCCCTTGTGCGTCTCCACTGATTGCTGCCGAAGGATCAGAGCTGCCCTCCGTCTCCGGCGTGCGCCGCGGGTGCTCTGCCCCAGTGCGTGCAACACGTCCCTTGCAGACACTGCGCTTTGCCGGGGCAGGGGAGACGCCTGCTCCGCTCTCGCCCCTCACTGCCTCCCCCCAGCTCCCAGCAGGTGCAGTGGCAGCCAACTGCGGGAGGAGTGGGGGCAGGAGGAGCGTGATTTACCATCAAACGAGCACCCCGGGGCGTCGCCAACCAAATAAATCTTCGTCCTTCTTTGTGCCAGAGTGAAGAAGACGAGAAGCTGAAGAAGAGGAAGGAGCGGTTTGGCATCGTCACGAGTTCAGCCGGCGCTGGAGCTACAGAGGACACAGAGGTAGAGGCTTTTCTGAGCAGATGGGGAGCGGCCGAGGACGTGAGGGGAGCAGTGGCAGTCCCGGGGGTGGTGGCGGTCCCGGGGTTGGCGGCGTGACCCCACGCACGTGGGGCCTCGCTCGGTGCCGGGTCCCTGGTGCCGGCGTGGGGCTGAGCCCAGGCTGCGGGGGGGCACGCTCCCGAGGCCGCTCAGCCTCAGCACTGAGCGTTGGAGCTGCTGCCATCCAACCTGTTGCGGCTTTTCCCCTGGCTCCTGCTGGAAATAGGCTGCTCTGGAGTCTACCGGGCCACGGGAGCGTGCCAGCACGTGTCGGCATCCTGCTCCTCCTCTTGCAGGGTGGCGCGGATGCTTCCAGAAGAGGCGGGGGGCACATCTGCTCTCCTCCAGTTTCTCCCACCCTGGTTGCCCCTCCCCTCGGCTTGAGCCGACTCCCTCTCTCTGCTCCTTGTGCCCTGTGATTCCCCATGTTCCGGATGCTGCTGGACCCTCTGCTTCCCCTTGGATGCTATTGTAGGTCTTCATCAATAAATCCCCGCAGGCTCTACAGGGTAATGAGGATTGAGATGCTGACCCTGTTTCCAGCTTCTCTCCTCCACGCTTTGTTCTGTCCTCTGCGGTTTTGGCCCATCTTTTTAATTTGGAAGCTCCTCAGGGCAATTTTGTGCTCTCTTTTACGGACTTTTACGCTTTCTTCTGCTACAAATTGTTCCGAGTCACCCTGCAGGCTGGGCTCCAGCGCGGTATCTCCTGCATTGAGTTAGGTGGGGAGCGCTGTGCGCACCTATGGTGCCACGTAAATACAGCTCCGACACGGATCAGCTGGAGTCGGGGACCCCTCTCCTGGGGACAAAGGGACTCCTCGGGGCTGGGGACTCCAAATGGCAAAGGTTGCGGCAGGGCGAGTGTTGGGTCTTGGAAGCTGCTTAACCAGATGGCTCCTGGGCTCAGCAGACAAGAAGTGGGTTTTGTTTGGTTCCTAAGAGCAAACTCAACAATTCAGGTGGGGTTTAGGGGCTTTTTTGTGTGTGTGTGTGTGTGTGTGTGTTTTGTTTTGGGTTTACCACAGAAACGCTGCCCCGCGTGAAGCGGCGCTCCCAGCCTTCTGCCGAGCATGGGAGAATGAGCCCCTCCGGCCCGCGCAGAGGGGGCTGCTGGGCAAGGGATTCCATGCTTTTCCGTTAGGTCACTTGGAGATTGTGCCTGGAACAAAAAGGTCTTTTTACTGGTATTGTGTGCACTCAAATGCACCTTTCCCCTGGAGATTCTTGATTAGGGCTTCTGTTGCCCCCGGGCTATTTATCCTGCTAAAAATTAAGATTTATACGCCCCTCGTGTATTGGCTTAAAGGCATATCTGAGAGACGCAATAGTATATTTAATGCGTTTTAGTGTGTCCCTCTCACCTTTTCCATGAATAGGAGAGTGTTAACCCTTTGCCCTTTTACATTTCCCACCTCCCCACTGCCTGGAAGGGTTTCCAGGCCTCTGAAGTAGGCATTGTTCCCAGCTCAGCCCCTTTGTAGCGCCTTGCCAGCGAGACGCGGTGACTTCAGCCGCACTGTATCTCAGGCACTGTATATTTCTGCTCCTTGATTTTGGGGCGCTCTTTGTCCCAGCGCTGGAAGGAAAACTTCCCAGCTCCCTTCAACTCACGCGGTGTTGGTGCGCTCAGGAAGGGGCCGGAGCTGCCGAGCTTGTTGTCGCCGATACCAAATTTTTTACTAAATTCTTCCGTCAGGCTGCACGTGAGGTTTAAAAGAGCTTGTTCATTTGTTTGTCTTCGGTTTTGATTTTTTTTTCCTTGTAATTCCTCTCTGCAGGCAAAGAAGAGGAAAAGAGCAGAACGCTTTGGGATCGTCTGATGCCAGTCCTTTTTCGCCTCAGCCCATTTGCAGTGTGCCTCTCGAGTGCGTGCATACTCTCTCTCTCTTTCCCCCACTTTCTCTCACTCCCACACTGTTTCTCTAGGTTGTAGTGATGGTAGACAGGGAATCCCCCGTAGTTGTATGATTGTGCTACTTATTTTTTTTCAAGTTACAAAGTTTAAAAATGAAGAAGAGTCAAGCAAAAAGAAGAAACTGTTCCCGGTGCTTCCCTGGCAGCCTGCGGTCCGACGGTTTCCCAGATGCTGGCGGGTCACTCGTGGCAGCCGGCGCTGGAGGTGCTGTCCGGCGGGGAGAGATGGAGAATGTCCCGGTGCCCACCCGGCGCTGCCGGGAAACGCCTGGGCTGGGGAGAGCCAAACTCTGCCTGGAAAAGGGGCGGGCGGGTAGAGCAGCGGTGAGCCCCATGTCTGCCATGCCGTGTGGAAGGGAAAACGTTGAGGAACGAAGATAGAGCAGGGCTCGCTCTGCCCTCGGCAGCCGCTCTGCTAGTTTGAGGACTCCCAGTACACTGCTGAAGTGAGGACCAGTTTGGAGCATGATGTCTGTTTGCCATCCGATGCTGTCCCCGGCTCTCGGACTGCCCTGGTCCCCTCCTCCCCCTCCCCCTCCTCCTCCTCCTCCTCCTCCTCCTCCTCCCTGGGGAAACGGGCCCCGGGGTTCAGCTGTATCCTGGTCTCTTGCCAGCAGCCGGGATGAGAACGTGGCTCATCCCGAGGGCATGGTGCGTGACACGAGTCCCGCTCTGGATCCCTGGCGTCCCACCCCTGGCTCATCCAGGGCCTGACAGGTTGAACGTCAGGGAAGGATTTTCTCAATTATATTGTCTCGTGTTCTCAAAAATGGAAGTGGCGTGTGTGATAGCCGACACGCGGGGCAGTTTCATGACTGCCTTCCTTCCCCGGGTGAGGCTAATGGGAATTGTCAGAGCAAGAATGGCCGATTAACCTGAGATCAAGACCGGTGTCCTAAAACAAGGAGGAAAACATGGCAACACATTTGCAAATGGAGCCTGCGCTCACTGCTTCCTTTCACTGCCTGGTCAAGCCCTCTGCGGCTCGTGGCATTTCGCGTACGCTGCCCCGGTTCCCCTGAGGTCAGTGGGGCATTTCCCTCCCGAAAACCCCACACCAGTGGCATCGCTTTGCCTGTGTCTGTTCTCAGGCTGGATTTTATCTTGTCCTCTCTTTGCCCCAGAGCAGCTGCCGAGCTGGTTTAACTCAGACTTGCCGAAGAAGCCTCAGTCTTCTCCGAGCTGCCCGGCGGTGCAGGAGAGCACCGGCGTTGTCCTGGGAATGGTGTTTCGAGTGTGGGAGTCCTTGCAGGATCACAGGTCCTTCCGCTGCGTGATCCGCAGCCCTTTTCGGTGAAATTACGGAACAAAATCCAGCCGAGCCAGGCGGAAGGCAGCGCCGCCGTGGCTTGTGAAGCGCTTCTTGCTGCTTCGGTGTCTCAGGGGGAGCTGGAAGGAGCCGGTCCCCGGGGTGGCGGGTGCCGGGGGAAGACGTGGTGGCAGTGGGGAATCGCAGGCCCCCGAAGTCGGTGGGGTTGGGCTGGCAGCACCGGCAGTGAGGAGCTGCCCGGTTCCCTTTCCTCCTTTCCTCCTTTGCCTGCCCAGGGAATTAGTCCCACTCCAGCGTTGGCCCCTGCTGATCTCCTGCCCTGTGCGGATTGCGGCGCTTTCCCTCCCACGGGCACCGCGGCCCAGGCGTGAGCAGCAGTCCGTCTGTCCCTCCGCGTGGGTTTTTAGGTGGGCATTGCGGCTGAAACCCTCCTCTTGGCTGAAAACTGACGTCCTGGGATGCTTATTTCTGACTGGAGCCTACCGGGCGGACGTTCGCCCCCTCTGTGCTTGGTTCCTTACGGTGCTGGGGAACAGCGGGTGCGTGTACAAAGGAAGCTTTGCAGAGGCTTAGACCTGATTCTTGATAAGCAATATATAAATATATATTTTTAACGTAGAAGTCTTCAAACTGCTCCTGTTCCGTTAACGTTTGCAGTCTGACTGCGTCCCTCTGCCCTCGGTGACTCAAGCAATACCTTGGATGTTTGTTTACTTTCCCAAAGGGCAGCTAAAAGCCACGGGGTCCGGGTTACGTCATCTTGGGTTGTCGGTGGCTGAGTGAATCGAGGCTCCCTTGCTCCTTCCTGATTTAATGTAATAACGTTATTCTGATTTTTTTTTTTTTTTTTTTTTTTTTTTTGTACGTCAGATTTTGTAAGATGTATTTTCTATTTGGCTCACGATCTTTTTGCTGGTTATTTGCTTGAAATGTTTTGTAGTGTGCCAGGGCAAACACTGCATTTCATTCTCGGTTTCATAATAAAACTGCTTCTCCAAGGCAATTCTGGTATCTGTCACTTTGATGCATGGCGCGGCCGAGGCTCAGGGCCGGAGCGTGCCGCTGGGAGGGAGCCGGAGCAGATGGAGACTTGGCCGCTGCCGCTCTTCGGAGACCCTGCCCGGCCGGGCCGTCGCCAGCGGGTCGGGACTGTCCTGACATTGACTCCGTGGGGCCTGGCCGAAGTCCTAACCCCGTCTTGCCTCTCCGGATTGACCCTGCCGCGTCCTTCGGGAAGCCAATCTCCGTGCATCCTTCCCGCTGGGCTCGGGAAGCTGCCCAGGCTCTGCGGCGCGGGGACCCAGCTGTCACCCGCCTCGGGGCTGGGTACCAGTGACCAGGGTGGTGGCTGCTTCTCACGGGCTCCGGTTTGGCGCTGCAGAACCTGCGGGGAAGCGCAGACGCCCTCGGCTTCGCCGTGTCCCGGGAGGAGCCAGGGAATGGGCTGCTGCTGGGCCGGAGCTCTCTGGGGGCTGCAGAGTGGTGGTGGCTCCCGAGCACGGAGGGCGAGGAGACTTCCTGGGCTGCGCTCCTGTCTCCCATCTCAAATCTCCCGTCTCCCGTCTCTTCCAGCAGCATTGGTGGCAGCAGGTGGGATCTCCGCTCCGACGCTGGGATGCCGTCGCCTTCCCCCTGAGCCAGGGCAGTGCCGAGGACTCCCCATTTTGCCGCCGGCTCTGCTCTCTGGCCGGCGACCAGAGCGGTGGGGGGGTCCCAGCCCCGTTTCTGCCCTGCCCAGCTGCGTATCCCCTTTTCCCAGCCGCTCTCCTCTGCTCCCGGTGGTGCCTCTGCCCCAGTGTCTCGTCCCGGGTCCGGGGGAGCAGCGTGTGCGTCTTCTCCCTCGCGCCGTCTCCTCCCCTCAACGGGGATGAGTTTCCCTTTGCCCCAGTACCAACATCGGGATGAGCTCCGCTCCCTCCTTCTCCGTGCGGATGCGCCGGTGTCCCCGGCCCACGCCAGCAGCGCTGCCCCTCGCTCTGCCCCCCCGGGGGCTGTTTGGTGGAGGATGCTGCATCTTTCACCCGCCTGGACTTTCCCCTCCGGGGCGTAGGGGAGAATCATTCCAATCCCACTGTGTTTAAAACACCACCTAATTTATTTTTCCTCTCCGAGCCGGGGGCTGCTCGTGACTAATTTGGGCTGAATAGGGGAAGAAAAAAAGCAGCGGGCACACAATGAGCGGGGGAAAGTGTGGGAAAGCCAGCGAAAGAAAAGGAGGGCCGGGGCTTGCGGCGTGAGAGCTGGTAACGCCGAGCGGTGCCCAAATTCAGCATGAAGTCACTTTTCACAGCAGACGCTCGGGCTGTAAATGCGAGTGGGACGATAGGTCAGGCCGGGGGGGAGACACGAGAGGGAGAAACGGGGTGGGGGGGGGGTTGCACAAT
>VZSF01011010.1:614093-643711 GCA_013398295.1 Chionis minor | reverse complement strand
TGGCGTCACGTGGTGTGGAACACTGGTGCTGGGCCAGATATTAAGCCTGTCCCTGCCGGAACCAGGACAAAAGGGTTGTCAAGCATTTTACAGGCTGCCCGGGGAAGTGGTGGAGTTCCCATCCCTGGAGGTATTTAAAAGATGGGTAAACATGGTACTGAGGGACACGGTTTCGTGGTGGTTTTGGCAGTGTAAGGTTAATGGTCGGACTCAATGTTAAAGATCTTTTCCAACCTAAATGATTCTATGATTCTAAGAAAGGATGAGTGCATAGGCAAAAGTATGCAGAAGACCAATGCAGCACACCAAGGAGAAAACCAGAGCTTCACTTCCAGAAGCTATATGGGGGCATGATCAAGGAATGTGCATGCGCCATTTAAAGTATTTTTCCAAGTTTGAATTTATTATGAAAGATTTGGTGCAAGATTAGATATTTTCCTTATCATAACCTGAAACCCAAACACATTATTATGGATTAAAGGATCTATACGACTTGCACACAGCAGAGTCAAAGCGGGAGCAGATGAAAGAACAGAATCATCAGGGACTATTTGAATGTTTGGGGAGACAAATGTCTTGAGTAGGCAGTACTGACCAGGTGTTTGGGGAGCAAGAACTCCAGCAAACTTATTATAGGAATGAAAGAGAAGGATAAAAAAGGGTAGAGAATAGTGCATGATAAGCACTGAATGGTTTGCCAAAACAGAAAAGAATGAAGAAAAAGGAAGGATGTATGAAAACTGTGGCAATGTTCTGAATCAATGTTTTTGAGTATGTTACATGCCTGATTAAATGGAGAGAAATACAGGTTTTATACTGGGCAACATAAAACATATCGAGCAGTTAGGACTCATTCTTACAAGTTTCACATCAATTCACATCTGTAGTATTAGACTGTAAGTCCCAGTAGAAAATATAATTCAGGAAAGAACGAACAATGCAGAAGTAATGTAGTGCAAGTCTGGCTGAAATAAATGTATAGTTGACATTATGATTTTAACTAAATGACTCCCAATTATACATGGAGAATTTTTAAAAGGCTTCCATGGATAATAAGTGATCTTCATAAACAGAGAATAATGGAGTGTACTAGATTCACCACACTAAAATTTTATTCATTCCTTTCTGTTTATGTAATCTGTCTGGTATTGCCTCTGAAAACCAAGTTCTGTCTTCCCATTTTACGAGATAAAGCACGTGGACTGCATGGGGTCTTATCTCCCTGTACAGAAATACTTGTCTGCATTTTTACTTCATAGTGTTTCCTTCAACTTTTTTCTCTAGCAAGGATGGAGAAGCTGCCTGCTATCTAGATTGTACAAGGAACTCAGTATCCTTGTCAGGATAATGTGCTGAGACTCGTGCCAATACAGCACCTCCTGATTTTGTACAGGCTGTTAGCAAAAGAACTGCTAAGAATAGCTTCTTCCTCCAGCTCCTGTCCCCAGAATTTCTTCTCAAAACGGTGAGTCTTATAGTGCTGAAAAATAATGTATTGCTGATAGTCTCACTAAGGACCAACCTGCTGAAGACCTGAAGAAGATCTATTTACTTCAAAATAAGCAAAGACCTGCGGTTGGAGCTTTATATCGGCTATGGGAGACCTCAGCTCAAGTCCCTGATGTGTGTATGCTTCAGAAAAAAGAATTATTGCTTTGTCCTCCATATGCCACATGATTAATTGAATGACTAGACTTCCAGAGAAATCTTTTTCTACCAACACCACAGATTCTACTCAGTCCAAACAATTAAATAAAAATTGATCTGGAAAGGAGAGCAAAGTATTTCAGTGTCTAAAAGAGACTTAGCCTTCTGGAACTTCCATATATTGAATGCAAGACCAATCTCAAGTGCACTGAAAACATCCCTTGCATAAGCCTGTCTCAGATCTATCCTAAAATTTAAACAAAGACAGCAAATAAGCTGACTCAGATGATTTAACTAACTTCCTCCTTGTGAGTCTTGGCTACATCTGCTACCAGGATGTGGCAAAAGAGGCACTTGAACCTGAGCATCCATTGCAGCTCTATGCCTTGAGCTCTAGGATCTTGGTCATTTTGTGATACATGACTCTCATTTCCTCCTTGCCTCCCAATGCCTCCCAATTAAAGTGTCTAAATAGTTCCATTTTATCCCAGTTAGGTTTTTTTTAACCTCAAAAATTTACCTCAAACCTCAAAATTCTTTGAAGAGAAACTTTGTTTTTGGGATACTTCTGCTTTTGACTCAGAAATCTTAATTTCAGCGGTTCTTGATCAGCATCCTGTACACCTCAATTGTTACAAGGAATGAGTGATCCATTCCATAACTAATAAGCTGTTAGAGAGCTAGTTGGCAGCTGATGTGATATCGAAGTGAAGGTATTTTTGTATTGCATCAGCCTCGAAGTAATTTTGAAAGAAGTCCACAATTAGAGACAAGGAAAAGAGAAAAAAAGCCAAAGATAGAGGCAGGCAGGCAGCCTCCAGGCAGAATAAGATTTAAGAAAGCAAAGACGTAGCTTATATGTTAAAGTAGACCAGCCAAGAAAATAAATTACTATGTATCGGAGCCAAAGATTATAGTCAATGCCTTTCTATTACAACTGAAGAAACGACGATAGTAGTAACATGGCCAAGAGCGCAAAGATCAGTTGCAGTAGAGCAATGGATGGAGAGGGTTATAACAACATTAAGACAACAAAGAAAATCTAGCAGCCTTTGCCAAACTTACACAACTGTGTCTGGCAAAGACTGGGATCACTGGGACTGGCAACACACAGGACATTAATGAGGCCACAGTGATTGAACAGTCCTTTCAAGCAGCAGATATGTTATTTCTGAAGTATTTAATTTCTTCAGTGATTGATCAAAAGAGATGAATATGCAGCGTGCCAAAAGCACTGCAGTCTTCATTTAAAGACTCTTACGTTTAACGAAAAGAATTTATAGGGCTGTGCTCATAACAGATGATTACTGGTCAACTGGCAGCCCATGAGTCAAGCAGGGCACGCAAGAATATTTTGGCTGGCCCCTAGGACAGCCTACAGCGGTAAGTCAAGCCAGTTTTACTTTCCACTGAAAGATAATGGTAGAAAGCAAAAGTGAATTTGATGTGGACCAAGAGAAAGCACTGCCATCCATTGAGCACACCTGGCTGTCCAGCGAAACAAACTGGTTGCATCGCAGGAGAAGATAGATCAATTACATCAGAATGAGAAAAAGGGTTTGACTGTGGGTAAGAGAGTTGGGAACATCTGAATCTGGCCTAGAAATACATTCCCTGACCTAGAAATACAGTCAGTGCCCAGTTGCCCTTGAATTTCTGTCTAACAGCGCATGAATGTGGACACACCAGAGCTGCCCTTAAGCAGAGGTAGCTCAGAGACAGGACGATGCCATAACTCAGCACTGGCGTTGACACTCCTCATGTTCTGCAACACGTTCCCTGGCACTGGGGAACTCCAAGGGACTTTTTGGTTAGAGATGGCCAGCTCTGTGCATTGATGCTAGGATTTGGCCGGCAAGCCTTGATAAATGTGAGCTACCTCTGTGCCCAAGACAGCTACATCATGATCTTACTCTGTTGTATTGCTACATTAAATTATCAGGGTTTTATTCACTATCCACAACATCCCTTATTCCCTCACTTAGAATAAAGGAGAATTAATTATAAAAACATGTCACTCTAAAACTCTTAGACAGAAATAAATATGATCCCTGAAAATAAGCTGCCTATCTCTACTTTTCCTTAGCATATTTACCACCACCACAAAGGTGTGCTCTTCATACTGAATCTTACTATTGTCAGACTGAAACTTTTCTGGTTTTAGAACCAATATTGTAAAGCCAGTTATTAAAAATTTTTAAGGCATTTTATTGAAACAACCCTGATCATTTTGACACAGACTTGTACCTCTTTGGCAAAGTAAACTTGAAGGTTAAGCCTCATATTAATTTCAGCATGTATTTCATGCCCTCACTTTATGAGTGTTGCAAAATGTTTATTGTAGTAATCTTCTTAATGAGATCGGAGGAAACTACTAAAGGTAATAAAAAGAGAGTTTAAATTAGTGTGCTTAAATACAAGAAAAGTGAAAAGAAAAAAAAGAAAAAGGTGTTTTCTGCAGTGTTCCCTTGTCTTTACTGGCAAGAAGGACTGTGCATAGAATGAACTGCCTAACACAGGTCCTCTAAATTTCTGCATTTGAAAGCCAAAACAAGCTCACTTGCCATTCCTGTAAGAATAGCCATCTTACTTTTTTTACTGTACCTTGAAACAGTTTGAAGCATTTGGAACTGTTCAGACAAGACAAAACTTAATTCTATAAACACAACAGTACGCTATCATCCTTGCTGAGCAAGTTAAAGTAGAACAGAAATAATTTTCATTGACCAGAGGAAGATAGTAATTAAAATAGAAAAAATTATAACTAAAGTAGCACTGCTCTGCAAGTATTTTTAATGTATTAGGCCCTCAGCCTTCTAAAATTAATTAATACTTTAATGAAAGTTGTCTGTTATCTGACTAACAAATTTAGTTTTTCTAATATCCAGCTACCCTGGCTTTCAATTAAGACTCAGAGAGCCAAGAACTGATGAGAAGGGACATCATAAATGATTTATGGATGTCCTACTTTTGTGTATGGTACATTTATTATTCTACTTAATGCATCCATATGGTTTTCTAATTCATTCATTACTGAAAGCCTCACATTACAGTTATTTCATTAAAGGTTATATCCATTTTCAGGCAGATTCTTAGGAAGCACATTTAAAAATTAAAGCTACAATTAAATTTTTGGTTTAGCGTATAGATTTCAAATTATCAGTCTATTTAATTATTGTCCTATTACCTGTTTCTAGAGGGGTCTGTTATTGTTGAGGGTTTTGTTATGATTTTTCTGATGAACATTCGATAGTTTTTCTTGCTATTTCACAATCAAGGTGGTATTTTAAATTTGCAGGTAATGTTTCCTTATTCTCCTAACTCCAGTCAATAGTCTCTTGTTCCAACCACAAAAGTATGTATACAGCACATCAGAGAGGTGTGCTCCTACAGCTAAGTATCACCTTCCTTCCTCTTCCTCCCACCCCAGCCATTCTTTAACAGAGTATTTCTACCAGGGTCAAGCTAGAGACCCTTAAAACTACGTTTCTGTCATAGTAGGCAGTGGACAAAGTGCAACTAATGTAGCTATAGTTTAAACAAAAAAGAGTGGATGGAAGAGAGGGAGTATTTTTAATTTTCAGGTTAATTCCTATTGCCTGCATACACTTTCACTGTGGCTAATTAGGCAAAGCCTCGGCATCCTGTGGCGCCATTCCCGATAAAGCCGATGACAGAGGTTTTGGGGACAACGTCTGCTTCATGCTAATTTTTCATTATCACTTTAAGGCACAGAACATAATTTTAGCTTTATTTTCCTAAAGACGGCAAAGACTCTGAGACTGCAGTATTTAAGGTCATTCTTCCACTAACCCAAAACATTTGTGTTTTAACGACCTGTTAGCTCAGAAGACTACACTGCTATAGAACTACATGGTACAGTACCTGAAATTAAACTGTTATAACATGAAATCATTTTTATTAGATGAAATTGGAATATATCTACTTGTAAAGGTTAGCCTCCAGAGCGTGTTCTTAATTAGACAATACATTATGTGTTGCACGAAGAAAGCATATCAGCAACAATTTGGCTAAATGGTGCAGAAAGATATAAGCGTTGCCAGAACACCACAGGACTGTAACAGAAGTGAACCTTATTTCTTTCAGTGTGTTTTCCAAAAGAAAACAAGATTACTAGTACAATTAGTACCAGCAAAAATACCTCTTATTCTACAAACACCATCAGGAAAATGGGAAAAAAACTCTAAATTCAAACAATGACATTGTGTAAATCAAGTAAAATTTAGTTTAGCATATTGTAAATGTAAAAATCTTGATTTATATTGTCATTGATTTCTATGCTACAGTTTATTACACAATGACCATTTCCAAGGAGAATGTGTATCCTCAGCCAAATCTGTACAAAGCACACATTCCACTATTATTCTCCAACAGCTAATAAAGGCTGAAAAGTAAATCTGTTTCAATTCATGTTTGAATAAACATAGATATAACATATGCTGTCAACCCCTTTTCTACACTATTCAATGCTATTATATTAGCAGTCTTGATATATACGCACAGTACTTTTCATGATGCTTCTACCATATACTCAATTTGAAGCGCTGTATCCCCTAAAAGTATTTTCCACCAGTTTATTTTGGTGCAGACCCAAATAAGAATTAGCTCCATTACAACTGTCAGTCATGACTGACCTTCAAAGGAAGGACAGCAAAATGTTACTTAAATGCCTTTAGCAAAAACAACAAAGACAGGTGAAGACTTTGTACCTCTCTGCTTACCACCCCGAGTTATTCCCCTTTCCGTGAACCATTTCAACGCGGAGGTGACTGAAAAAACATCATTCAGTTGACAGCTATGCAATCACTTTCAAACTCTAATCTCCTCCTAGCCTATGCACTTCATTTCTGAATTCCATATTTATTTTTTGCAAGAGGTGCAGAAGTGCACGAATACTTGATCTATGAAGCATTTTTAAATGTGTGTTCAAAAGATCATCTTCTGCTCCCTAATAAAATTTCTCTGATTCAAAACATCACAATTTTAAAAATAACACATACTAATGCAGCAATGGTACAAAAAAAGATATTGTTTTTCTTTTTCAAAAGGAATTTTTATAAGGCTTAATATTTAAGGGGTTACATACAAGAACACATTTTGAACCGTCTATTGAGGAACTTTATAGAAGTTGTCATTTTCCCTAATAACAATGTCAGAAGTGAAGAACCAAGAGGACTATTCCAGAGGCTGAATTGCCAGATCCAACAAAACATTGACTGATAAGGAAACACATGCTGTCTTGCTGCCTTTTTATCTGAGTGCCCTTTATCTGCCTTTTAAATGTTGCTGTAGGGGACTTCAGCTTTCACAAAGATAGCTCTCTGATGGTGCTAAAAGAATTTTTTTTAAAAAGTGCTTGTTCAGTCTTTATTCCTGAACATTCTCAACAAAATGCATAGATTTATTGTGGGAAGGAGTCACTGGTTTACTTATTGGTGGGTCTCATGACCCCAGTAGGGCCATTTTTTTCATTTATGATTTTGGACATCAAGCATGTGTGATTCCAGTGATGGCAACGAGGACTCTGTGTGCCAGGAAACTTTTTCCTTTCCTTAGTCAAATTTAGGCAGTAATAGGTTTCAGTTTACTTGTAAAAGGAAAGCAGAACATTGATAGCGGTATAGCAATCTCCTGAACTCCTGCTGAAACACAAGCCTGTCTGTACTGTTCAGGGTAATGGAATCATTAGTTTACAAATCATAAGTTTACAAATACTTAAAGGGAGGGTGCCAGGAGGAGGGGGTCAGTCTTTTTTCAGTGGTACCCAGTGACAGGACAAGGGGCAATGGGTATAAATTCAAATATAGGAAGTTCCATCTCAACATGAGGAGGAACTTCTTTTCTTTGAGGTTGGCAGAGCACTGGAACAGGCTGCCCAGAGAGTTGGTGGAGTCTCCGAGCCTGGAGACATTCCAAACCCATCTGTACACCATCCTGTGCAACCTGCTGTAGGTGGACCTGCTCTGGCAGGAGGGTTGGACCAGATGATCTCTAGAGGTCCCTTCCAACCCTTAACTTTCTGTGATTCTGTGATTCTGTAATCAGTGCAGTTCCTGCCGGTAAGGAGTGCAAGGCTACCTCCAAAGCCAAATGCTAGAACACCCAAAGTGCAGTTTGGTTATTGTCAAAAGAAGCCAGGCAAAGAGCAGGAATGGAAAATCCACTGTTGCCTAAAATCTCTGCGCCTTTTCTTCTGGAATTCAGTACAGCATGGCACAGAAATGGCACAGATACCTATTCCAATCAGAGGAATAAATGGTGCCACATAAGTAATAAGGAGGCAGTAGGGGGACTTGTTTGTTTATGGTTTTTTCCCCCCTATTTCAGAGACCAAATCAAAGCCCATACAAGAAATTTGAACTGGATCAGCCCAAGATCAGCCCTTCTCTGAATTTTCAGTTGGCTCATCTGTGAGTGTTAGGCAAGTGGTACTCTATACCCCTTAGCTCAGTGACTAGATCGTGTGAAATGACAAAGTCTCAGGTTCTGTTTTCTCCTCTACCTCCTTCAGAGCAAGGCTTTGAGCCAGGTCTCTCACATTTGGATATACAGCCTTTCTTTCACATTTGAGTTCTCCTGCACCTCCAGGAAATCTTAAAAACACTTAAGCAAAAGTGAAAATCTTTGATTTTGCTGCAACTGTGGCTGAATTCAATCCAATTTCATTGAAAATCTCTGTTTTGCAAAAAAAAAAAAAAAGTTTGTCAATTAACAAAGACCTTCCTGAAGGACAAAACCCCAGCAATCTGAAGAGTGGAAAAACTCTTTTTTTTTCTCCAGAAAACTCCAGAAAAGGAGCAGACTCCTTTCTGCTACGCACAAGTATCTACTTTACAGCCGGGATTTGTCAGTTATAGGAACACACAGCTGAACGAAGTATGGAACAGCTGACACTTACCTTCTTACAGATGAACTGCATAATGCTAACTGTCAATGAAACTTTAGCCCTTAGTTTAAAAACATATAATATTCCTCCTCCTCATACGCAGTTTTTGTTTAAACTGTGCAGCTTATGAAGAAAACTGACTTCAAGAATTATCTTCTCTTCACTAAAAAATGCAGGAAAAAACACCACACTTTGAGGATCCATGCAATTTGTGAAAGATATGACTAGGTTTTGTGCAAGTTTAGCATCCCACCGAATGTGAGAGAAAACAACCCCAAAATCACCAGCAGTAAGCTAATCTATTAAAGCACTGGGTTGCTGAATATCCCACTACCATTTGTTTAACATTTTGCAAGCCAGACGACAAAAAAGTGCCTTGAGGAGGTTTTAGTGCATATTACAACCTAATGCAATCTTTCCTGTTTTCCACAAAGACTGACAGCAAACACAATACCACGATAATGGTTCAGCATGCAATTATCCCTGCTGAAGCGCACAGAAGGAAGCAGAAAGCAAATGAGGCCAACTAATGCAGATTCTCCAGATTTCTTTGTGCAAACAAAATCCAGAATGACAGAGCTGCAGGCTACTAGGTCTATTTGCAAGGCTTGCTGCAGATACGTTATGCCTAGTATAATTACTTGAGAGCGCACTCAGATAATGGTGAGCATCAGATTCTTTTTAGAAGGTGGACTTAAGTCTAGAAGCCAAATACTGTGAAGACCTGGTGTTCGGTGTCATGATGTAAAGTGTAACAGGACACAATAGTGATTATAACAATCACACTATGGATACTGACTGATATTGGATACTGACTGATAATCAACGCGCTGTTGTAATGTGTGACTAACATTTAGAGTTTGTTAGCAATTCAGCACTGTAATTATAATAAGGTCTTAAAACTTCACTGTCTGTCAGCACGGCATTTGTTGTCTGTTGTTCCAAGCGTCAAACACACGACCTGGAAATGGAGAGGGACACAGCTGATACCTTGCTGGGTTTTGAGATCTTACTCCTCAGAAGGCTCCTTTGACAAGTCACTGCAGAGATATTATTTTTTTCTTATACCTCCTCTGCCTGGCCCAGTGCCAATCCCTCTCTTAGGCTGGCAATAACAGATGTTAAGTGACAAAAAGGGGGCATCTGACTTTTTGTTACATTTCAGAGACAGTTAGTTTGGCTGTTTGCCCCAGCACTGGTTGACCTGACACTTGGTGGACTACTTGTTCTCCTCACTCATAACAAATTTTTTTTAGCCTTATTCTCACCCTATTTTGCAGTTTAATACACTTGCAAAAGTATTTTGATCACCTCTTCACAAGGCCTGCAGAGGGAGTGAGTTTGGGGTACTTTTACTGAACAAGAGGAGGAGGATACAGAAAGCTGGAACAGGTTATTAGTGAAGAAACATTATCAGAGCACCTTCTCTTCAGAGATTCTCAGAAGGCCATTTACCTTCTGGTACACAGAAAGATCACACAAAGCTTGGTGCTGTGACTTGGAAGGCTCTCTCCATCCTACTCATCTGATTCTGTAAAACTCTAGGACTTAGTCTTGGAAAAGAGAGCATCTTATATTACCAAAATACTAGTGAGAAGAAACATGTATTTTCCTTTTAAAGAAAAGTAAAAAGCAAATTCCACAGACATTGTTCCATTTTTATTAAAAGAAAGTAAAGCTATATTAAATGTCTTCACAAAAATGTACCTACAGGGAAATTTTTTTTGGACTGAAAATGATTGGAAGGATTGAATGCCTCCACCTTTTTATCAAGCTCTCCTCATGCACATCCTCTCTTATGACACTTCAAAGCCAGTCAGTAGAGGCAATTTCAATGTTCAGAAGAATAGATATTTTGTACTCTGGTTCCCTTTGTTTGGCTGATCTTTAAAAGGAAGAAGCAAGTCTTGCATCAAAAGTAAGTCTTGAGTGGATACATGAAGGAGGAGAGAGTACGACATCCTGTGTTACTAGAGGAACTTAGAGAGGACATCGCATGTGGAAACCATGACTTCACAGGAAATAAAAATAATTAGAAAACCAAACATTTCCAGAAAAAAAAGAAAGAAAAAAGAAAAAAAAAAGTGATGGGAATAATGAAATAAAATATAGGAAAAAATAAGGTAGATGAGTTCCAGGTCTTGAAACTGGTAATTAAACCTGATGCATTGGGAAATAGGGAACTGACAAAGGAATAAACTTATACGTGTTAGGGCATGTCAGTAAGCAAGCAAGAGATGCATTTTCTCTGACTGTGTAGTATGTAATAGTAGACAAGAGGATACAGCAGTACTTGTGGGATGAATTTGACATAAGCGTAAAAGCTGTTCTGCTGTGGTTTCACAGTTTCATGGTTTTCAGCTACCCAAAGCCACCCAGAAGCAGCCCACCTACTTGAATTGTGCCTAGATTTGGAAAGGATTTCCACATTATTTCAGTATAAAATGTGTTATTCAAGCTGGGATTAGCTGCACATTAAGATGCACTAAATGTACATGTCTGTGTGCATTTATGAATATGTATAAATACGCAAGTAGTCAGTATGCAGTTGGTGCTTAAGCACCCACTGTCCTCAATAGAAGTCTCATTACTACAGCCATTTGGGCTTAGGGAGGTACTCAGCTCACCCTGAAGCACACATTGAGGTTATGTTCTACTGGTACATTAAATGCTGGTACTGTTCTCTGGCAGTGAGAAAACTGATGTGAAAATGGCCCGTGTCAGTACTAATCTCCAAAACAGGATAACGACATCCAGTCTGACTATTGGATATGGTCCCTGACCTATATTAACTCTCTAATCATCCATATATTGTTTAGAAAAGGGCTAGATAGCTTAATAGACTACCAATAGGCTAGATTTCCATTGCCTATACTGAAGCTTGAATACCTACTTCATAATCTACTTATAGGTATGTACATTCATGTGGTTTACTCTTCTGCTGAATCCTCTCTCCAAGCACTAGCACCTGAAGCTCCACCTCGTGCTCTTCAGCATGCCTGAAGGTAGATGGCTCAAACATTGGTGACAAACTAGATGTAACGGTATGGCAAAGCTACGGCCCTGAGGCATTCAGCCTTACATAAAATGCCACGGAAAAGCCAAAGAGAAGCTGTCTGTGAATCTTACGTCCTGTTGACATTAGCTGAGAGAAATTCTAATTACATCCACTCAGTTCCATAACACTCATGCAAACCAAACAAACTGAAGAGATGCGTTGAATTTTAGGCTACTGTAAAGTGCTGTAACCTTACTAAGCAACAGAGATAGAGACGGATTTTCACATTTATATAAGAAGGTGTATAGTATTAGCAAGGTGTGAAAGGGAAAATCTTGACATATTGAGCAAATTTATTACCTTTATATTTCTGAAACACTTCACAGGATACAGGAGAAAAAAAGCATCTGAGGAGCTTGGTCCAACCTTAGTACAACACACCTGTGTGCCTGAGAGAGACTTTGGACAGACCAAAGTATATCAGGTCACAAACGATGACGTTTTAGTACCTCCATGTGGTGATACATTAGACCTAGTCTGAGCTGTAACCTTTACAAGTCCTGCTTTATTCTCAAGTTCAGCCCTAACTATATATATATGTATGTATGTATGTTTGGGTTTTTTAACAAGCATGTTAGACGGCAACATATTTAATCAAAAGGGGTTATCTACAGATCATTTCTACTTTCCATGTACTGCCTTGACCTTCGTGATGCTCACATTCAGTATTGGAAAGACTGGGAATAAACACAAATAAACATTTGGAGAACTTGTTCTTTTCACTACTAACTCTCTAATATGTTTGATGAGTGTATAGTTTCTGAGATCTGAAATAAACTCACAAAAATAGAAAACTCTTGAGTGTTACCAAAAAATTATGTAATCCTGTATGTTAACAAAGCAATTTTCAGATGAGTTGGTCTCACGTCATTTAGAGAAACAGCTAAACAGAGCATATGGTTAAGCACTAAGGCATTTATAGAACAGTCAAAATGCTTCTGAGCGCTCTGGATTGTCCTCACTTCCTTCAACAAACAATGTGCACTGAACACACACGCACACACAAAAAGACAGGAACTTAATTCTGGGTAACACAATGGAAAGCCTTCAGTTACATAAAGCTCAGTCCCAGAAAATAAATCTCTCCTTTTCCTACCTTAGGCAAACAAGCACTACAATTTTGCCAGGTTCAGTAAAATGACTTCTTAACACACGTTTTCTATTGATAGTCACAAAACATCACTTTTTGACAGAATACGTGCAAAATTCTTGGCTTTATAGCACTCTGCTGTGTATTGGCAACATTTTGCTTGTCAGATGGTGTAGTCCTTAGCACAAAATGTAACCTTGTAATAGTTCTACATTAGGCATCCATTCACCCTACCTTTCCACCTCGATCATGAAGAAAATGGACTTCAAGTCACTGAAATTAGATTGAATTCAGTTTCCTCCCCTCTGCAGAGCTGCAACAGCGTTGATTTATTTTAAAAAATAACCCCCATTGCCAGCTTTCATACTAAATCACTATGTGCGCTAGTCATATAACTGGATTACAGGAAGCATTAACACTAGCAATTGCCCTTTCAAGTTGAGCAACCAACAACATTGCTAAAGGCTGGAACAAAAAGGGTCAGCCAGGGCAAAACAGCAAATGTTGCTGCTTGCCCTATATGATAAAAACTGAAAAGCAGCAACAAGCAGTAAGTGGTAGTTCCAAACAAAGAAGGAGCAATAAACATGCATTCAAAACAGAAGAGACTCCCATGGCAATGACATTAACGTTACAATCTACTTAAGGTGAAATTCAAAAAAGGGAAACAAAACGTGGAAGTGCAGAAACCTGGAAGGAGCGGGGCTGTGCTTGGATTATGGCAACCACCCTGCTGTGGGACAGCTGCCCTTTGGAGGAAGACACCTTCAAAATTTCTTATTGTAGGATTAGTCCAGTGAGATGTCTGACCCTCAGCACTTCGGCTTTAAAGCTTGTGCTTCCCGAAAGGCTTTTTCTGAAAGGATGACATTAAAAAACAAAACAAAACCACTGTCCTTCAACAAATCCAGAGATAGCTGAAGATCCCAAGCAACAAACAGCTTTCATGTCATGATTACCTCATGCTGTTATGCCCCCCCTTAAAGCACATATGGTTCTCAGCCAGAACAGAAGGCTTCAGAGCAGCAGCTCCATCCTAGAAATGTAGTAGCAAAGCTTCAGACTGAGGTCACTTAATGAGAACTTAATGTAGATTTAATAGATTTTTTTTTTATGTGACTGCCGATTGAAAATCTGCCTCATTTAGCTTTTAATGCAGGCATAGAGCCAGTCAGATAAAATCAAGGTAGCCCCAGAATATTTTGCAGGATATTTCCATTGCAAGTTGAGGATTGTGGGTCTCCAAAAGTGTGCAAAGCTCTACTAAAATAACAGGCCACAGGTAACAGCATCATCTAATGAAAAAATGAGGGGCCACGCATAATCTGAGTTCTTTGCACTAACAGAAAGGTTTCATCTTCACAAGAGGTGAAATAATGCTTGCTACGGAAAAAAGAGAGCGGGTACCTTTACTATGGAGTTGGTCCTGCTGGCTTAGGCTAGCTTGGGGCATTGATGTATCCAGCTTGCTCGGCATCTCCTCCTCCTGATCAGTATCATTCACTATGAAGACTCTTTGTACCATTGGCTTGTCCTCAGTGAAGAACGGCTGTCAGTACCTTTTTTTGCTTTGACACAGACACTTACATGTAACTGAATCTAGTCCACTGACTATGCGAGCCATCTAATCTCCAATTAGGAGGTCTTGTTCTTGAGGGATGCAGCAAGTCCAGAGCACAGCTTTTTGGAACCTAGTTTTCTGATAGTATTTTTTAACTGTTTAAACGTGAATGTTAGACTAATAAAATTACTAGCCTTTTTTTTCCTGATTATTCTTTTCTGTGTCACTAGCCTTTATTGCATTTGGTGCATTCATGAGGGCAGATCTCTAGAGGTACCAACAGTACAAGGAACTCGGACGTGATTCTGAAATGCTTAGTGTGCTCACATGCCCCAGTGTTGTACGCTCTGTCTTCTTTCCTTGTTTGTAGAGGCCACCCTCTTTTAATCTAGCATCTTCTGTACAGAGTAATTTACAGAACCAGGCAAATAGCCGCTGATTGTAATTAGTCACATTGTTTCAGTTTAATCTTTAGTCGTTCACTCTCTATGAGTGCCTGAGCTCTTAGAGAGTTGCTCTTCCCTCCAGGAAGTAGAAGGATGAGCCCAAAGCTCTTCTTCATCATCAAGCAGGGCTACCTATGCACGAGGGTGAGGTGCTGTGTCCCCCTCGAGGAGAGCTCTGCTAGCAGTGTGCTGCTCCACCAGCACGAAGGGTGAGGATGCAGCTGGGTGGCATCAGTACATGATTTCACTGACGTTGCCCTTCACTGCAGGAGGGAGCACTGCCACCACTTTTCTGAGAATGGGACAGATCACACACGTAGGTGACTGAAAGAGGTGGGTCCCCCAGACCACACCACCCTGAAGGAGCACATATGGCTTACACCAACAAAACCACACTTTGCAAGAAACGGGCTTGTTTTCAAACAGCCATGTAAGCATAATGGTGGATTCACTGGAGAAACAGAAGTGAATGAATCCGTTGTGTCAGCCTTTTAAATTTCCCTGCCTCCGCTGAATTGTTCCCTAAAGTACATTTTCTTGTGCCCTATGCAGAACAAGTGTAAAATCCATCCAGCAAAAGCAGTGCAAGTACCAATCAAGGCACGAGAATTAAAGGCATTTGAGGCAAGTTCTTTACCTTCAGAGAGGCTATATTCTGCACTGGTTCATCAGATTGCTTGTTGATCATGGCGGGGCTATATGAACGCAAGTTCTACTGAAGTGAAGAGCTTCAAGATGTGTGGTCGTTATTTAGATTTATATGATCAGCGAGGCAGTGGAAGATGAACTTTGGATAGCCCAAATTACAATCTATGTCTATATTTATCTACAGACATGTTTATTCACAAAACAACTCCAGAACTCAGAAAAAAAAAAGGCACTTACCACAACAATGACATTCGTTGCAGGAATAGGAAGATTTTCCACTTCCAAATCTTGACCAGTCATAGCTAACAGATCGAGAGATGGGTCGTAGGCAGGTCTGGGGAAGGTTGATTTAACAATTATCGCAGGATGCAGCCTGCTTATTTTGGTGTGGGAAGAAGAATGTAAATTTTGTTTGGAATTCTTATAACTGTCTGTATCCAGACTTTTCTCCACACTCTGCACATGGTGATAAATAAACACAGGTTTCCCACTCTTTCGCTGATGAATAGCCAAAAAATGGTCATTGTCTCCAGAAAAGCAACCTGCAGAAAGAGAAGAATAAGTTTAGAATGTGTCTCTTGGATATCTTGTAGATGGTGTCGAAAACTGATGAGACTTTTGAGTTGAGCAGGATTTGGAAAGAATATTTGTGGAATACAAGAATTCCCTTAAAATCCCACAACGTAATTTCTATAGCAATAGCTTAACAACACCAGAGAGTGTCTACCAAATATGTGAAATGTATCACACTCAAACTCATTTTTACAGGGCTTTTAAAAATGTTATTTATACCTCCAGCCAGGATTACATTTCAAAAATGACGTGCAAGAGCTGAGCACATGCTGAACCAAGTCCAACTTCTGTATCGGTATCAACTTCAATAAGAAAACATATGCAGTCCACTTTCTATTTAATCAACCAGTAATACCAAAGATGAGAAGTGCTTTGATCATCTTTTTATATATGGGGACTGGAGGAGAAAAGGCCAAGAACCAGATACAAAAACCAGACTTAAACATGTAAGAAAGAGAAGAAAAGTAAAGCTCAGATGCCTGAGTCCATAATCATAATTCTGCATTCCCTGTTCAGCTGCCATTAGCTCCTTAGATCAGCAGACTTTATAATTCCTTGTGCCCACTCCTGTTACAACAGAACCAACAGCCAAGCATTGCCTGGCCAGCGAATGGAGCACCTGGCTTGCTGTAGAGGAGATATAGGTGTGTGGATTTAGCCATACCTTGCATACCTTGGTGCTGGGCACAAGAACAATTTTAGATTACATGTTTTTAATCAACTGTGTATTAATAAAAAATAAGTCTTCTTCTGATAATCAAAATAGTTCCGGATGATGCCTTTATAAAAGCAACCAGAACTAAAGTTTTATTTGATTTTTTTTTTTTTAAATGGATGAAACCTAGTGAATCTTCAATTCCTTTGTGAAGAACAGAATAGCTACAAGAGCCCAGTTCAGCTCCCAGTCTGGAAGTCAAGCTGTCCCTCTGAGCAGAAAAATAGGCAAGGATCAGCTCCTTTGTAGATAAAAAGTAACTGAAGCTGCATTAGTCACCTCCTGGAAGAGCGCNGATGCCTTTATAAAAGCAACCAGAACTAAAGTTTTATTTGATTTTTTTTTTTTTAAATGGATGAAACCTAGTGAATCTTCAATTCCTTTGTGAAGAACAGAATAGCTACAAGAGCCCAGTTCAGCTCCCAGTCTGGAAGTCAAGCTGTCCCTCTGAGCAGAAAAATAGGCAAGGATCAGCTCCTTTGTAGATAAAAAGTAACTGAAGCTGCATTAGTCACCTCCTGGAAGAGCGCTCTAAGAAACCCACCGTGGTACAAAAGGGACTTTGTGTTCTAAGAGAAGTGAACCCGGAGAGCTCACTCTGATCAGCCTGGAATTTCCTCTTCAGAAGCTGTTGGAGTTAATGGCAATGTTGCATTTGTGCACTGATCTTTCATTTAAAAAAAAAATAATAATAAAAAAATCAATGTTATTTTAATTCTCATAATGAGCTGTGAAGAGCAGCTCAGAACCAACAACATGTCTCAATTCAGGTTGAACAAGAAATCATTTTGTTCTATTCAGACTGATTTTTGCCTCTGATTTCTTTCTGCTTCTGTAAGCAAATCAAAATAATCAGTCATTTGCACAGCTCTACCCAGTGCCCTTAGGAGATTTCAGTGTAGGTAATTACATTCTGTTGACCTAATTTCCTCATGAAATTTCAGTTAGGAAAATCAAGGACAATACCTTATCTGTGCTATACTATTGCTATGCATCATTGGGAAATGCATTCTCTGCCAAAAGTGGGTCCATGTCAGTAGGCAGTGAAGCAATTCATAACATACATGAGCAGAAAATCAATAGGAAGAAGACAGAACACAGAATTCTGCATTCTGCGGTACACTTAGAGATCCTCTTAGTATAAAATACGATGCTAAACCTAAAGCTACTATTTTAAATGGCAAAAACAAACACTGAGAATTTACTAGATGACACTGAGGTCACATGTCTACAGCTGTTGTCAGGTTTTGATTGGGAAGATGAGAGCAGGAGAAAAAAAACCAGAGAAACTGTGGAGTATAGTCTTAAAGATGGATGAATTTCAAAGCTTGTTAAGCTTGCTGGGATCTCATTAAGCTTTGTGGGGGTTGGCTTCATTGATAAAATCCTGAGGGCTGGTTTTAGCTAGCAATTGAGAGAGTTGTGTGAATGGCAAAATAAAAACAAGGAAACATCAGGACTTCTCATAGTCATGTACTTCTCACAGACACATCTCTGTTGAATTTGTTTTCATGTCTCCTTCGTAGACAACCAGTATTCCAAAGATTATTATAGGTAATATACAGCACTGTAACTAGAGACGTATTTGCTGTCTGTGGTTCCTCTTTGCTTCCTTTGTTCTCATTCCTTTGTTTCTGAATCAAACCCACTATGCTTCTCCTGGAATTCTTTATATTGCATTTCCTACCCACTTTAATATTACAGACTCTCCTTTTATTTCATTTACTTTTACTGAAAGAAGCAGAAAAAATAATATAATTGAGTATCAGCCTGAATTCTTCACTGAACAATATTGAGGCAAATCCCAAGTATGACTTCAGAGTTAATCCTGACTGAATCCAGAGTAACACAGAAAAACCTGAACGATTGTCTTAGTTTTGATAAAACGATAGCTAAAGGAACTCCCCAAAAATCTCACTTGCAGATGAATCTCAGTACTTTTTAAAGCAGTGTCACTATTTCCCACTAAATCCTAGCAGGCTTGCTTCCATTAGAACGCTAAAAATCACATCAGTAACACAGGTCCCTGCAGCAGATTCAATACATGGTCCATCACAGCAGATTTTCAAGATGGACAACAAAATATGCTTTGGTAATGGCCCGTTGTGCAGAAATGAGAAATTAACAAGTCTAATTACACAACATACTCTTTGCACTCACATAAATCTATTTTTACCCGGGGACACTGCAGGAGTTCAAACACGTTCCAAGAAAATTACTAGGCTGAACTTGGTTCTCAGGGAAGTTCACATACACACAGTAGCTTAAGTAGGTTACTTGCATTTACAGTGAATTTTCCCATCTGAAAAACTTCATTGATCTTTGTAGACTATGTGTAGTGCCCTAACCAAGATCCGACTTTGGTTCCCAGGCTGCTATGGGTGCCTCAGGTGACCCTAACAAGCAGGCTACCCTTGATACTACGGGGGAACATAGAGCTTTCCCTTAATCTGATGAAGGGGGAAAATAGTCCTTCGTCACGCCCCAAGCTTCAGCCCTGAACACCAGCAGTATGCACCAATGAGACACTCGGAGAAGTAACTAATTAGAAACACCAGCACTTCTGCTACACATTACTTTTAAATATTGCCAGTCTCAAACCCTTATGGGAGAGAAGACTGGGACTTCCATATCAAGTTCTGTACCTACATAGAAAGGGCAAATACTCCTTTGTGGCCCCCAGGGAAGCCATCAGAAGCTATGAAGAACTGAAGTACCAAAGTATGATAGCAAAAAAATGATTTTAAAGCTTCTTTTAAGCTTCAGATACCTCAACATACACAGAAATTCAGAAAATGGTGCTTGAGACAAGGCTCAAAAAATAGCATTCCTAGAGATAGCTCTTCCATAAGGTTAGCAAACTTGATATTAAAGTGAATTTTGACATTCTGCTCACACTACCCTGTTTGAACTCTACTTCAGAATGTAGAGTTATTTATGACTGATTTGTAATATTCACACAGTGCTGATATCACCCTTTAATTAAGATAATCTTATTCCTTCTCCTAAAATTCTCTCTTCTCAAGTGTATTTACAAAGAAGTGTAGTTTATTCTCCCTTGGCATTGAGGAGAACAGATGAGAAGTTCAGAATGTGATTCAATGCTATTTCTTCTAATCAAAAAGATGCTGAATCCTCACCTATTTCTCAGCTAAGAATAGCTATTTTTATGTCAATGGAAAAATTTATTTTGTTATTTGTTACAAAATGAACAATAATCAGTGGCTACTTTCAGACCCACATCAGAACATCTCAGCAACATGTTTGTATCTGCCTTCGCTGCTGAAGATGGCCTACCCTTCCCTTCATCTAGATCATCTTGTGCAATAACCATTCCTGTTCCCTTTAGTAACATATACTGCACTTTGGCTTGATACTGGCATGATTTGTCGACTCTTTCTTCCAGTTCTTCTGTCTGCACAATGTTGTGATTTCTCACCACTCTATTTCTTAGGGTCTGGTTCCTGATGAATATTGTTACTTCTTCCTTTGTTCTTTCCTACTGATTGACTTTTCCTTCTCTTTTGCAGCTCCTCACATGCTGCTGCTACTTTTCCTTATTTTTTTTTTTAAACAAGAAAGTCTTTTTTGGTCTTGCTTCCATGTTCCTCCCCTGTAACGCCCTTCTTTAATTTAGCTTCTCCCGTACAACAGTATTATCCTTCCTCCAAATCTCAGATTATCTTTAGCTGCATTTCCAGTCCCTGGAGTTTTGCTTCTGGGACCTCTACTAACTGAAACAATTAATCTATTAATAAAGTGCAACAAGAAGCTCCAGAGTGATGTAGAATGGATACTTTCTACGTCTTGAACATCTCCACTGCTTGTGCCAATTTCTGTATTTCCACAATTGCCACCAGTTGCCATCTTTGTCTTCATCATCCTTCCTGGAAAGGAAAATTGGAAAAATCCCTATGAAACTCCATGTTCTGCTGGTTCCAGCTGTTCTGCTTGGTGGTTCCAACTATATGTTCACTTGATTTTCTTAGTTGTCTGCAGAAAAATAGAAGATTCTGTCCCAAGTTAAAAAGAAAAAAATATCCAATTTACAGAAAAATGAGGATAATGGGTCAGAAGAAGTCCGTGTGAAATACCCATGTGGTCCCAGTACATGGGAAGCACAAAAGTTTCTTATGATAATAGATGGGTAAATAGATAGCACAGACTGCTGAGCCTGTCTTACACTACAAATGTGTATTACATATGCAGAAATGAATGCTTACAATAACTAGTAAATCTGATGTGAAAGACGTTGTGGGCACTTTTGACTGTCCCAGTTGCCCTCTGCTTAACAGAGAAATCCCAAGATTTCTCTACACTGTCTTGACTCCCAGAATAGTCTCAGACAGTCGACATTTTATTTTAAAGCAACCTGTCAGAAAATTGTTAGATTCCCAATTCCCAAATACCTTCACTTTCTCTAAAATAGATAGATAAAAAACTTCAAGATAGTCAAGATCCATTAATAAACCAGTAACACGGTAGCACAGTTTTCTCTTTTGAAAACATGAAAATATCACGGCTTTATGGATTTTTTTTAATCTCACATCCTCTAGAGCCAGAAACCAGAACTTCATTTGAGTGGAAAAGGAGAATCCCAGTGGGACAGAGCATCCTTTTGTAAACCTGATAGGGCCAAGATAATGGTGTCTAAAGTCTTGATGTGTATCTGGAAAAACAATTTGAGGTCATTGTCTCAAGTCTTATTATTGGTTTTAATCTGAACAAATTAGATTCTTAATCAGGTATGTTTCTGAACATTCCCATTTTCTGTAATGAGAGGTATACTGTACATTTACTACGTTTAAGTAATACAGTCACCCCAAATCCATTGACAGAACTGCTGTTTTAGTTACCTGATTAGTAAGTACAATGCTCAAGTGAATATAGAGACATAGTGCATATCCTTAGATTGGATATTAGGAAAAAATTCTTCATTTCTTCATCAAAAGGGTTGTCAAGCATTGCAACAGGCTGCCCAGGGAAGTGGCAGAATTGTCATCCCTGAGGTATTTAAAAGACAGGTAGACGTGGTGCTGAGGGACATGGTTTAGGGGTGGTTTTGGCAGTGTTAGGTTTATGGTTGGACTCTATGATCTTAAAGGTCTCTTCCAACCTAAGTGATTCTGTGATGATTTAAAACTCACATTTAATACTCTAACTAGTACTATAAAACTGAAGTCTCTTTATAGTTACAGATATATTGGAATATCACACAGCTTGAGATTTTCATGCTAACAAGTTGGAAATTGGAGGACAAAAGGCAGAAAATGTAGAGTTGTTTCATAAGGGAAAAACACACTGAAAGTTGACTGACTGGTTTCAAAGATAAATTTAACTCGAATGCAATTTGAGTTACAGTATTTAATTCTATTGCTAAATAAGTTCTCATTTTTAGTAAAAAGACTTACTAGACTTTGGTAATTAAATTTTGTATCCTGAGCTCCAGATGCTTTTTTTCTTTCTGTTTAGCTCACCGTTCTGAAAGATGTCCTTTGTCCCATACAACCTTTCTTTGCACCCTATAAACCAGCCTCAGGCTTTGGACAGGCCTGGTCTTTATCACCTCTTGCCCAATGGTTCACCTCTTCTTGAACAGCCACCCAGAGTCACTGTGAGTGAGAGGCAGGTCAATGTACTTATGCAGACCATTGATCAATACTCTCCAATAATGAAAATGTTCCTCCAGCTAGGATATTCATTGTTTGCTTCTTTTTAGTCCGTTGAGATGGAAAGGGACTCATACCCTGCAGAGCAGAGTTTGCAGTTCTCTCTTGTAGACATTGGCCCAGAGTAAGGAGAAAAAAAATAAAAATCTCTCTTGGCATCTGTGCGAAAATGTTTAATATCATGCTACCCATTTATGAGCATGGCTCTGACTCTCAGAAGTCCCAGTGACAAAGATACTGAGGGAAATGGTAACCACTGGTAATTTCTAGACATAGAATAAACAGTGCTATAGGTTTAAAAGACTTCTGTCTTCTCTGGGCTGTAAAGGTTGTCCCTTCTGGTGCAGGCAACGGCACCTTCCTTTGGCAGTGACTTTAAAATATACAAAATCTACCGCTCTATGTCAGTTTCATTTATCTTACTGGGAAAAAACTCCACCCAAAATGAATCAAGAGGAGAGTGGGAAATAAAAATGTTTTAAATGACATTGAAAGCACAACTGAAAACAAAAGCTGTCTGGGGGCAATATGCCTTACACCTGTACTGTCTAGTTAACAGTATGTCTTACTGTCAGCAAAGTAGTACATCAATCAAATCTAAATCTCGTTAGGACAGGCTACACAGCTTTAGCCAAACGCAAACTACTGTTCAACTTTAGCAAGGTGGACCAAACATTTTTACCAATAAAGTGCAGTTAAACAGTGGCTAAAATATGACTTCACCGTGAACTGGACAACAGAATATACTTTCAGAAGTGCTTTTATAAGGCAAACCAGGGAAAAAAGAAAAGGAAAAAATATAAATCCACTTGCTGGTTTGGCAGCACATGCATGAAGCAACACATTGGAAGTTTTGGAACTGACAAAACAATTCCCTCGGGAAAATACTTTCCCACATATAACACTCCTTGTAGCAGAGGGACTTGCAGGCTGTGATTGTTTCCATCGTTCAGAGAATAATGCCAAAACACAAAGCCTGATGAGATCCTTCCTTCACACCACAGGTTCCTCCTAAGACAAAACGTGTTAGAGTAATACAAATGAGGCTATTCCCTAACCAAAATAGGCTGCTAGACCTAATGCTCTTATCGGGCATCCTCCTGCACAGCTTCTCACGGCCTCCTTCAGCTACAAGAATTCCTCAGCCCTATTGCACTGTCTTGTTCATGAACAAAAATGAAGCACACCTTATACATGCAAGTAAAGCTGAGAGTTTATTGTTAGAATGATGAAAATCTTAACAATCTAATTCAAGAAACATCATTAGTCTAGATCTAATTTTTATAGAAAAACAACGAATAATAATACAGAAAAAGCCACAATAATACAATTAATCTTGCCTGTCCCTTTCCCTAGTGTTATGCTTACCCCCCCACCGCTTCTCTGGGTCAAGGTCGGTGGTTTCACACTGGTATTGGCAATGGGGGAATGTTATGAGGAGCTGTCAGCATCCGGAGTCCTTCCCCGGGAGGAACGTGATGTTCATGCTCATGATTTCTTCTTCCTTGCTCTTAGGGCCATATGTATATATTTGTTTGCTAACATGCATTTATAGTGTTCTCTTTCTTCAACTGGTCTGCAGCTCCAGGTTACATCTGAATTTACTATAAATGGTGCCACGTACATATATTAGATACTATTTCTTTGTTCTTTTTGTTAACCCCTAAAACCAGTTTTCTCAAGCTCCAGGTCTGCATTTTCACCTGTTACTGAGCTGTTTATAGCATGGGGGGTCTTCAGTGCCGAGACTGTGCCCCAACTCTTGTCATCCCACACCTGCACTCCTCACCCTGTGCCTCCACTCTCAGCACCTCCACTGTTCTACCCGGCCTGTGTTACTGCTGTCTGTGTAAAACTGGAGTCGCACCACACAAAGATAAGCAAGAGTAAAACAGATATAGGCCCTTGGTCAATTGGAGAAACTGCTGGCAAAGCTAAACCAGGCGGGTGAAGGAAAGTTTGGGCAGAGCAGGCTGGGCTGGCCCCAGCCATGAGGCCTTGCAAACTCAGTACAAAGCTTTTGGCTTCGCTACTAGCAAAGGCAATGCCATATTAGAGGGCCACAAGGTCACAGCAGTTCAGAGGAAGAGTTCTGCACTTTCCTAGCCGGGCTCAGTAACCAAAAAGCCAGGTCTTTTGAAGCAGAGGAACCGTACACACAACATGTCAAAATGCAGAGCAAGTAACCTATGCCAGAGCTAAGCAAGCACAGAACAGGACAATTGTAGAAAACTGGAAAAGTATTTTGATTTGCCCTTAACCAAAATGTTCCCAACTTTTGACCAAAACAAAACAAAACAAAACAAAAAAACGGAGACAAAAATCAATTCGTATGAAACGTGTGTATGTGTGTGTGCGGGTGTCGATACCACGTGTTTTTCTGTGTGTGTTTGCGTGTGAGAGCGAGCCAGCGCACACACATGACAGAGTGCGAGAGCACTCACGGGAGAGGGAGAGAGAGAGATGATCACAGGGAATTTTTCCTCTTTTTTAATAAGCAATCTGCTGAAAATAGAAACAACTGCAAATTCATTTTTGCTGAATTTGTCCTTTTCAGTAGGAAAAAAAAAAATACTCTGGCCAAAAATAGCCACAGCTACAGTGAATTTGAAATAAGCACCTAAGTGGTATCGTTTTCAAAAAGACACTTTGGATCTCATTTTATGGGCCTGTTGCCTGATACGTCAATAATGAAACTGGATACCACAGACCACTGATTTCGCTAGGTCTACTCATGTGAATTGAGAGATGAGCCATTGGTCCCAAAGGCACTTAAATATTCTGCCATACTTATGCCCTGGCACTAATGTACTGTATAGTCTCACATCAGACTTTTTTTTCCAAGAAGGTGTGAGAAAGTGCTGCATCAATTTGCTAATTTTGTGATTACTGTAATTTTCCAAATGAAGGTTGTGGTTAAATTCTCTTCTGCATAACGTGAATGTAAATGTATAGTATCTCCATAGAAATCTGTACTTGGTACAAAGGGAACTCAAGTTCAGCCTTAAAGTTTCAGCTAGTTTTTGTTGGTTGTTTTTTTTTTTTTCTTTTCAGTAACACTGTTCTAGGAAATCACACTGAGGATTTCTGAGCAGATCTTGTGAAGCTTCTCCAAATACTTATTCCGAAGCCATGCTGAAAATCCTACAGGATGACTGTGCTTTATGGAGAAAGAGTCCTAACACTCCTTGTAGTCTCCCACATCAAGTCTTATAACATCCCTATGGAGGGGGACCACCACCAAACATGGCCACTCACCGTTATCTCATTAGCCTCCTTCGAGAGAGACAGACTCCCCAAAGATCCCAGTTCATGGTTTTTCAGCAAGTCTCCTGCTTCACTCTCCAGAGAAGCTGGAACCAGCGTGTGCTGCCTAAGATGTTTCAGTCTTCTAATAATACAACAAATGAAATTAGGCAGGGATTCCAAGATCAAAAACCTCAATAATTTCCTAATGGATGTACTGAACATAAACCTTTTGCAGAAGATGACGTCTTTCAAAATCCTGAATAGCAAGAATTTCCACATCTATAAACACGACAAGAGTCTCTTTTTCCAACTAAATACTTCCTTGAAAATATGAAGGCAGATACGGAATTATTTTCTCCCCAACAGAACCTTTAAAGAGACAGATGAGTACCCTCTGATTATCCATGAGTCTACTAATAAAAGGCACAAATGTCTATTCTAGTAAAAACACCCACTCATGGCCAGCAATATGCTTTATAAAGAAGGGAATTATAAGTACAAGCTTCATTTAAATTATGTTAGTGTAACGAAGCAGAATTCCAATACGTTTTTAAAATCAATAGCTCCTTCACATTCACTCTAGATGTATTTAGAAGCTAGCATTATTCACTCAGTATGAGGTTGCTGAAATGGATCTGATTACGAATGCATTTTGTGCAGATCTCACCTCAGCCCTAGAAGTACAGTCCCAAGATTTTCTTATTTTTGTGACAGAGCTTGTGCATTTTTTAGAAAATTGATCCCCTTCCCCCCACTCAAGTAGAAACTGCAGTCCACTCCTGTAATTTCCAACCAGGATAATATCACACAGTGCATGTTTGACCAGGAAAGCTGAAGTACTGGTTTCTGCTCAGCAGAACTTAGTAAAATCACCCTGTGGACTTTGGTAACAATTAACTGAGAACCAATTTAGCATATTTATAATATATGTTTCTACACGTAGTGAATTCCACCCAATGGAGCATTAGCTTGTGGTCAAAGAAATTTCGGTGTTGATATAAGCAATCCTCGTGCTATTACAGCATTGCCCCAAGAAGATAAAATGCCACTATTTCCTACCTTGAATTTTATCTGATTCAGCTGATGGGCTTGGAGAATGGGCGCATCAAGAGGTGGAGACAAGGATAAAGGGAGGTGATAGAAGACCTTAGCAAGCTAGTGTAAGGCCTTTCCTCAAGAAACCATAACTTAGATGACCTGACCAAATCATCAGTTGTTAACTCTTTGCTTTTCCAGGACCAAGATTTGTTCATCTTCAAAGCAAATTCTGCAAAGATGCTCTCTTAAAGTGTAAGGGTTTTTTCTAGTCTAGTTGATTTTCCTAGCCCATTTCCTGTGACTGGATATTTAAATCATCATATATTTTAATTCTGTTCATGAAATTTGTTAAAAAGGAAAATGAGGTGAAATAGTTAATTAGTTGAGTAATCTGGATGACGCAAATGGCTCTAATTACAAGTTAGTCTAATGCATCACTTTGTGTTTTTGCTACCACCTGCCATTCTTTTACAAGGAAAGAATGCTTCTTAGTTATCTTGGAGAGATTAGGGTTTTTTACTGCAAGACATGTATTAGATCATACCTACTAAAAAAAAGTATAACCTGCGCTGCGTTGCAGTCTCTCAGGCAGTGCATAATGTAAGTTGAAGGTTCATGCTGACCTGTAATCAGTCGCTACAGATTTAGGTCTTCATCCAACAGCAAGCTCTATATAGGTTGATTAGTTCACCTGCTGCACTCAGCAGAAGGGCATAATTCTGTTTTCAGAGATGCACACACAAATGTCTTTGATTTCAGCAAGAAATATATGGCTATACCAACAGAACAATTTGATTTAATTTACTGTTTACACAGCTGTCATGCTTATTGAAATCAGTATCTAAATCAACTTAGTAAAATGGTACTTTTTTAAGCACTTGAAAATTCCCAATCACACCTTTGACAAGAATATTTTCCATTTTTTGTGTGAGTACATATGTGGCTACTGTAACACATAGTAGAATCGTCTTCCCATAGCAAATCAGACTTGCAATTTGACATACTTTATGTCTCCATTACAAATCACTATTTAAACACATTACAGAATGGATTTTTTTTTGTTATAGTGTTAGGTCAAGTAAATGTAGACTTATGTTTTCTCTAAAATCTATCATCACCAACTTGGTATCAAGGGAGATTTTGTTAATGCCTGCTGACAGTTTCTTTAGCATTCCCTAGAAGCATGCCTCATGTATATTCAGCCTCAGAACAAAAAAGCCAAGCAGCTTCGAAGACATTACCAAAAAATTGACATTCAGGATATAATTTGTGACCTAGCACTAGTGGCAAGCGGAATGCATTTTGTGATCCCACATGAATCAAAGCCGCAAAATCACTGTCAATTCATAAGTTTAGGCTACACGTAAAAGATGTCCATCGTGGTAGCCTGTGTAAGACCAAATTTTCTATTTGCATCCGATGAAACAGAGAAATCTTAGCAGATTAAGCTTTCTATGTTATTTCATAGTTGTGACATCTTCAATGACTTCCAAGGCAAGAAAGTTGTATGCAGCCCTGCCTTTGAGGAACCACAGCTCTTGCTCTCAATGAGAGTAGTTCCCAATATGCAAAGGCTGAATTCAGATCCTGTCCATCCTCTCTGTTGCCTCTACAAAACAATTCTTTTCCAAGATTGCCCAGGGAACAAAGTAACACCATATAAACGTCTATTTTCCTCTTTTTTTCTTATAATCAGAGACATTTTCATAATAAATACCAAGCTTTGTTTGCAAGCATTCACAGTTACTTAATGAAATGAGTAAAACTTAGTAAGGAAAGTCAATGGCTTAGTGGCAGGATATAAACTCGGTTTCGTTTAGTAGGACAGAAAAATGAAGCCCATCAAAACTAATGTGAAGCCCACTGTTAACAGAGGAAACGCTGAGATTAGAAGGCGTGTTACGTCAAACAGAGGCTGTACACTAATTTTGTACAGATGATCATTTTAATACGTGTTGTAAAAGAACAATCTAAAAAGCAGCTTAAGGCTTTTATTGAAATGGATCACAAACTGCTGCCTATCTTTCAGTCAATAATCTCTTGCACAGATGAATATAAGGCATGAGCTTCCTAACTATAGATGTACAGGAAAGAAGCTGCTGAGATTTTATGAAGTGTAGCCTAATATTCCAGGGCAGTAAAATACCAATAACCGAGGCAAACCACTTCTCCTGACGACAGCAAACAAAAGAATGCAGTGCCTCCATCCTGATGTCTCCATATAAACAACTATTTCCACAACACAGCTTAATTGGGGGGGGGGGGGGGGGGGGGGGGGGGGAGGGAGGGGGAGCACGCATGTCCATGCACTGCTTCTACATTAAAAGAAACATGAGGTTCAATTATCACTTTTAATGATTCTGCAATAAAACGATGCACATTAGTTGCATCTTAAAAATCTCTCCTAAAACCAACATTCCCGGGAGGGAAAGAATCAGTACCTAGGGGGTGCATTTAATTGTTTTCCTTAATTAAACTTCAGTGAAGTTAAAAGCAGAGTGCAACAGTCATTTTCTACTTCAGAAGCCGCTCTGCTTGCCATAAATGATAAAACAAAGGAACTCTTCAACTTTGCCGATTGAGAACTTAATTCAATCACAGTTACCCCAGATTTTATTTCCTTCCTAAGAGTGTATGTGCTTAAATCCGCACAGGGGAGAGAGAGACTGAAAAATGAGCAGTTTCCCACGATTTAAGAGAAGCCCGAGATTTACGCCAGAAATACAAGCGACGACCAGGAGAATGAAACTGGCGGCGGAACTTCATGTACGTACCCGGGCGGCCGTGGCTCACCGCATTCCTGAATGAGGGACACGTTTTGCCAGCCAAGCAGGGAGAGGATTTATTACCGCCGCTACAGCCGAAAACGCCTGCTGTCGCAGCTGAAATTCCCCTTCCTAAAAATCCTGCCGCCACCAGCGAACACAAGGAGCAACGCCTCCCCCCCTTTCCTTTTTATCCCCCTCCCCCCCGCCCCGCCAGGACCAAATAAATACATTGAAAAGAAGAGGGGGGGA
>VZSF01011010.1:429089-613999 GCA_013398295.1 Chionis minor | reverse complement strand
GCCCCCGCCAGTGAGCATGCCTGGGAGCCGGCTGCGCATGCGCAGCGCCGCGGCGGGCCGGGCGGGAGGGCGGTTGGGCGGGTGGGTGCCCTTACCTGCCGCCGCGGCGCGGGGTGAGGCGAGGCCAGGCCAGGCGAGGGGCCGGGCCGGGGCGGGCCGAGATGGGCCCCCACCACCGCCGGGAGACGGGGTTGTGGAAGGGCGGCGGGGAGCCGAAGTGTCCCGGGATGAGAGGCGAAGGGACATGTCCATGTTATGGGCAGGAGGTGAGGGCGAGGCGGCTGGTTTCTCCCTCAGCTCCCAGGTGAAGCGGCCATCAGGCCATCGACACCACCACCTCAGCCAAGCAGTGGGGTTTTGCGTCTCCCCCCCCTCCCGTGGGGTTGGGGGGCGTCTTGGAACATCTGGCACATCCTGGGAGGACTTTAGCGAGGTGTGGATTTGGGATGGCGGCGGAGGCAATCCTCCCCTTCAATATGGGGTGGAGCGCATTGTGTTATAAAAGAAGCAGTTAGCAAAAACTGCCTGACGGAATAAGTCACGGCTGATACAGAAATAAAGTAACATTTGCTCGGGATCTGCTGAACTCCAGGCAGCGGTTCACAGCAGGCTGATGCAACACCTGCTCAGGCAGGAGACACTTAGGAAATTTGATTACATGGCTATCAGAGACCCACACAGGGAGGCTGAACATGAGACAGCCCTGTAACAAGATCATTTTCTACAGTTGAGTCTAATTGATGAAAAGAGCCACTGCAGGCTAACCTTGAGAGGCAGCGGCAGATGTGTCACTCGGCAAGCGCTCCGTCCGCAGCCCACTGCTGGATGTGGCAAGCAGCAGACGCGCTCGGCCAGGTCTGCCGCTGAAATGGTGCGTCTGAAGTAGAAAATAACTAAGGGAGATTAACAGAGCTTGCTTGCTTCCCACTGCCTTTAAATGAACCTTTGTGCGGAAATTTTCTGCACATCAAGATGGGAAAGGGCTGCACAGGGCCTGATATCTCGATGCGATCGCATGTGTGACTGTACGTATGCAAATGAGCTTCCTTTGCCAGCCCCCACACGGCTGTTCACATACGTATAGACAGCTAGGTTGTTTGCTTGACAGCAACGTAAGTGAAAAAAGGCTTGGGTCGGAAGACAGCACTCTGTCTTGAGCTCTGCCCGAAACGGGGAATTAAAATGATAAAGGGGATTTTTGAACAAGGAGTGGTATTTGAGCCCTGTCATCTTTTGCAGGTATTGTGCCTCAGATGCCCTGCTAAGTCGCGAGATTTCTGCTGCTTCCTCTACTGAGATGATAATTTGCTGTGGGTATATAGAAATTGCAGTACATCCTGTTCCAGTTTAATCCTCGTTCTGACTAGTAGAAATGAAAGCAAAAAGAAGTGAAAGAAGGAAGTCTATCTGTGCAGTGCACCACACTTATGCCCCCACAGCTGCGGTTCCTGTGTGCTCAGGCTTCAGAGGTATACATAGAGGAAAAACAAGTAGGGGGCTATACTTCCCTCAATAAGTTGTGAAGTGCAAATTACAATTCAGCCAACTCCTAGGAAAAGACACAAGAAAAATTTACTTACAGTCTTCTGATAGTTTGTTACTGTTCACAAGTCATCACCCTTGTGTGTTCTAGGTAAGGACTTAAGGTCAAATATGTCAACAGGGTAACTCCACTGAAGCGAATGGTATTGATTTGTCCCTATGTGGCTACAGATGAAGCAGCTGTGGTTTCATATGATTGAGTGCTGTAGCAATATCTACTCACCTCACTTGTAGAGCCCTAAGGCACAAAGACCAGATGACTCACTGCTACTCTGTTAAGAAAATTGTTTTCCACTGGGGAATTGTCTTGAGATACGGTTTTGAGCCCACATCCAAGAAAACATTTAGGCTTCCAACTCATACTTAAGCTGAATTCAATGGGAAGCTAAGACTGAATAATTTGCTGAATTTTGTATCAATGTGTCCTTTTTAAAAGGCAGTCTCGTCAATGCAAAATGGAAGCATTACTGTGGAGTGGGAAGCTGTTACACAGAGAAGCGAGCTAACGCATGTTGCATCAGCTTGAATTCTCTAGCTTCGCTGATTTATTTATTTATTTATTAATTTCCAAATATAGAACACGTCATTAACAGAGTGGAGATCACTAGTGTGTGGCTTACTCTAAGAGAGTGTATTAAGTCTAGAGCTGAATTAAGTGTTCAGCTGAATGCTGAATATTACTAATATTTATAAGTGAGGCTATTAGTACAGGATATTGCTAATTCTTCTCAATGTTTTTTTCAATACTACCTTCTCTTCTGATGTGACAGATTGAGTATGCTGCTGGGAAGTCACACTCAATATTGGGTACAATTAAGACAGACTGGTCCAACTGTTATAGTTCTTACTGTTTTCCTCCCCTGTCACACTGAATAGACCATCTTCCTTTTCTGGGAATCATTTTGCACTAGACTTTCATTGACAAATTGCTTTAAGAGGAAGCTAAAACAATGAAAGCCAAGTTCAAAACCAATCTTCAGTTTAATAGGGCAGCGATACATAGATTAGCAAGCAGAGAATATAGCTGAAGAAGAGAGAATCACACTTTTGTGTAAGATTAATAATATAGATGCTCGTATCTCCTGTCCCTTGACAAGCTTCAGCAGAAAACTGAAGCACTGTGTAGTAATAAATGAAAGCAGGTTGGAGGAGGAGGAAGGGTGAATAGGAGGTTATATGCATAGATCAAAGGATTCTTTGGAGAGATGAATGCAAATCAGAAAAATAGCTACTTTTTGGTGTGTGCACGTGTGTGCATACAGTGATCTCAGCAGAGGAAAGCTCACGACACATACAGCTATGTCTCACGCTAGATGATACTGCTAGGATGGGAAGAGGGGTTCTTTTAACACAGTGTGGAAAGGTAACTGCTACAGGGAAAGTGTCAGGCTTGTGTCCTGAGAGATTGCCTGTGGGCAGAATCATTATTGTACCGATGCAAATGCATCATATGCCTTCATAAGTATTGTCATTAGAGGGTTACAGCCTTCTAAAGTGGTCTGAGACTCTCCAGTGTGTTTTTGGCAGAATCTCTAATATAGACGTGAAAAACTGACACTGAGTCAGCTGAGAGACAGCAAAAACTTTGATGGCAAAAGAGAGAGAGAGAGGATGCGAGGGTTTTTTATTCTCTGAGCCAACTCATTTGTGGCGATGTGTGTAGATCTGAAACTTCAAGACCATTATCCAGATTTTGGCAAGACCATGTTAGAATTTTTGTATAACTGTAATTTTTTTTTTCCCTGAAAGAAGTTGATTATAGCTTAAGTGGAAACAATTCACTCCTGTTTGGTGAGGCTGTTTGGAAAGAATCAAATGGATTAAGGGGTACCTGACCAAAAGCTGCCGTGAGGCAGATAACTGTTGATCCCCAGTGTGAGCAGCTACAGTATTGAACGAGGCAGTGAGGGGCTGGGGTAGCCCTAACCAGTACAGAGGGCAAGACATCAGGACTTGCAAATGCATTTAGCCATGCTGATTACTTCCCTTTGGCAGCCAGTTTCATTCATGCGTTTAGACTGCCAGCAAAGTTACATTATTTTCTTTTGACGTGAAGATACATAGCTCTGGGTCACCTGCTTTCCAATGCAGTGCCCAAAAGCTATGGCGCTCTGCAGTATCTTCAGGGGTTTACAAGGCTGCCAATAGAGAGGGGAAATGAAGCTGGCAATTCAGATGCTGGTTATGGCTTCCTCTGTATTTTCCATGTGAGGGAGAGGAATGAACGTGATGTGGAGCTGCTTATTCCTAGCAGGTTGATGATAGCTTGTCTCAGCATTTTGTATTTAGTGGTAAAATACTTTTAAACAGATTTGAAATAATAAGGATGGCTATTTATCTTCTTGCCCATGGCAAGGTCTTTTAGCACTGTTTCTGTCTAAAGCCTAATTGTGTAAATGTGCCAGAAAGGTCAGATTTGCTTTCTGCTGTGCTGCATTAGCTGTTCCATTGTTTTGCCTGAAAGTAGGACATGAAGACACAGGTCGAAATATTCCAAATATAGGCATGGGATTCACTTCACCCAACCTGAGACATCTGCCAGGTAGATATCTCCCTCTGAACTAGTCATGCTGAGATCCCTTTGTCATCAAGAGAGAAAAATAGGAGCTCCTAGAGTGTATTTTGTGTGACTTGTTTTAGATGTAAACCTTGGGATGAATCATACCCCAAAATGCTGATTTTTCTCCACTGATAGTAATGGGAATTTAAGATAATTAGCTCACATATAGATATGAATACACTTTCTTACAAAGTTGTTCACCTGGACATTCTTCTGGATTTCTAATTGGAGATATATGTGATTTTGAATTGGTGATAAACAACCCACCACAAGGACATAATCAGCAATTCTGTTAGCAGACATTTTTGGCTCTCTGTCCAGGTGCATTCATAACAAGTATCTGGAACAAGTGGCACCTCTGATTTTATACAACCCAGGTACCGTGCCACCATTTTCTCTGATTTCAAATTCTGTCTTTCATGCTATTCGTACCAGAGGGCAGTAAAGATGTCACCCTCCAATGTTCTACCAGAGGCATCAAGATTTATAAAGTCAGGTGCTTTAAATTACAATACAGACAGAAAAATATGTAAAAACAAGTTTCAGATTATCCTTAAAAGACCTTTAGTCAAGGCTAGGAATATGTCTTTTGAACTACATTGATTTGTATAGTCAGTTATTTTATGTGAAACTAATTTAATATTATATGCATTTTTCATTAAATACTGGTAAAAAACCCCCACAAATATGTGTATGTATACTAATACACTTAAATATGGAAGGCAAGTTACCCATGGTTACTAATAACTATGCAGCCTGTCTCTAAATGATGCAGCAGTGCTTGAGATTTAAAGTTGCACGGTACAATTTATAGAGTAGATTCAAGCCTCTCAACACAGAAGTAACTAAATTTGTGGAGAGATAATAATAATGAGTTTCTATCTCAAGTGAATCAAAGTTCAGGCAACTCTGATCTAATCCATAGATGCCAGTGTAAGGGTAAATTCAGGTTCAGGTAAGTGAGGGAATTTGGACATTTGTCTATTAGCAGTATTAGCCTTAGACAGTTTACTTTGATGTATTTCAAGAAGTGTACCATTCCTTGAAATAGGACATAAAAGAGAAATCAGTCAAAATCTAATTAATCGAATATGCAATTTTGTGCAAAGTTGACTTTCTTCTCCTAACCCAAGCAAACAAGACCAAACGGCCAGTCATCTCTCTCAGATTGGTTTAACATTCACTATTTTCTTGTATAAGCACAAAGCTTGATTTTAATGAAAATTTGCCCGATTTGGCTCCCCATTGGCTTTTCAAACAATGTTTCTAAAATATATTTGCAACTAGTTGAGGTTTTAGTGCATCAAAACCAGCAGCACCTTAGGCTGGATGACAACAGGACATTCTTTGATGACTATAACCTGTTAGGGAGGGATGGAATCCACCTGCCTAGAAGAGGCAAGGGAGTCTTTGGCAGCAGGCTGGCCAGGTTGGTGAGGTGGGCTTTAAACTGAAGGTCTCAGGGGGTAGGGTCCAAAATGGCAATGCTCATGCTGTCACATCCAAATGGGGAATAAGCCAGGCCATCCAGAGCGGCAACAAATGTTCCTTAGGGGCCTGCCAAGACGAGAACCAGAAGGCCAACCACCGCAAGGGTGTGTATGGCTGCACCCCTCCAGGGAAACCTGCATGCTTGATTACCTCTCTGAAATGCTTGTACACCAGTGCACACAGCATGGAGGATAAACAGCAAGAACTACAGATCTGTGTACAGTCACAGGGCCATGATCTCATTGCAGTTACAGAGACATGGCTTGTATGACTGGAATGCTGTCATGGATGGCTACATACTTTTTAGGAAAGACAGGCCAGCAAGACAAAGTGGTGGAGTTGCTCTTTCTGTGAAAGAGCAATTGGAATTTCCCAAACTCTGCCTAGGGATGAAGAACAAGTCAAGAGGTTATGGGTAAAAATTAAGGGGCAGGCTAATGTGGGAGACACTGTTACGGGTGTTTACTACAGACCACCTGATCAGGAAGAGGAAGTTGATGAGGCCTTCTACAGACAGCTGAAAGTGCCTCACGATCACAGACCCTGGTTCCCTGGCGGACTTCAGCCACCCTGAAATTTGCTGGAAAGGCAACACAGCCAGGCACGCGCAGCCCAGGAGGTTTCTGCAGAGCCTTGGTGATAACTTTTTGACACAAGTGGTGCAGGAGCCAACGAGGAGAGGTGTGCTGCTGGACCTTGTGCTAACAAAGAAGGGCTGGTTGGGGATGTGAAGGCTGGGGGCAGCCTTGGCTGTAGTGACCATGAATGGGTGGAGTTCAGAATCTTGTGTGGAAGAAGAAGGGCAATAAGTAGGATTACAACCCTGGACTTCAGGAGAGCTAACTTTGGCCTCTTCAAACACCTACTTGGAGTAATCCCATGGGTTAGTGCTCTAGAAGGTAGGGGGGTCCAAAAGAGCTGGTTAATATTCAAGCACCACTTCCCCCAAGCTCAAGATCAGTCCATCCCTATGAGTAAGAAGTCAAGCAAAGGAAGCAGGAGACCTGCATGGATGAGCAAGGAGCTTCTGGAAAAACTCAAATGAAAGAACAAAGTTTACAGAATATGGAAAAAGGGACTGGCCATTTGGGAGGAATATAGGAATGCTGTCAGAGTATGCAGAGATGCAACAAGGAAGTCTGAGGCCCACTTGGAATTCAACCTGGCAAGGGATATCAAGGACAACAAGAAGGGCTTCTTCATGTACATCAGTAGCAAAAGGAAGACTAGGGAAAATGTGGGCCTGTTGCTGAATGTGTTAGGGCACCCGGTGAGGGAGGATAGAGAAGGCGGAGTAACTGAATGCTGCCTTTGCTTCAGTCTTTACTGCTAAGGCTGGCCCTCAAGAATCCCAGATCCTGGAGGTAAGAGAAAAAGTCTGGAGAAAGGAAGACTTTCCCTTGGTTGAGGAGGATCAAGTTAGAGATCATTTAGGCAAACTCAACACCCACAAATCCATGGGCCCTGATGGACTGCACCCACGAGTGCTGAGGGACTTAGCAGATGTTATTGCGAAGTCACTCTCCATCCTCTTTGAAGGGTCATGGAGAACAGGGGAGGTACCTGAGGACTGGAGGAAAGCCAACATCACTCCAGCCTTCAAAGGGCACAAAGGAGGACCCTGGAAACTACAGGCCAGTCAGCCTTACCTCCATCCCTGGAAAGGTGATGGAACAGCTTATTCTGGATGTCATCTCTAGGCATGTGGAAGAAAATAAGGTTGTTCGGAGTGGTCAACATGGATTCACCAAGGGGAAATCATGCTTGACCAATCTGATCGCCTTTTATGATGGCATGCCTGGCTGGGTAGATGAAGGGAGAACAGTGGATGTTGTTTCCCTCGACTTTAGCAATGCTTTTGACACAGTCTCCCATAACATCCTCATAGGAAAGCTTAGGAGGTTGGTGGGTTAGATGAGGGGACAGTGAGGTGGATTGGGAACTGGCTAATTGGCAGAGCTCAGAGGGCTGTGATCAGTGATGCAGCGTTTAGTTGGTGGCCTGTAGCTAGCAGTGTTCCCCAGGGTTCAGTACTGGGTCCAGTCTTGTTCAACGTATTCACAATGACCTGGATGAGGGGACAGTGTAACCTCAGCAAGTTTGCTGATGATATAAAACTACGAGAAGTGGCTGACACACCAGAAGGCTGTGCTGTCATTCAGTGAGACCTGGACAGGCTAAAGAGTTGGGTGGAGAGGAACCTAATGAAGCTCAACAAAGGTAAGCCTAGGGTCCTGCACCTAGGGATGAATAACCCCATGCAACAGTACAGGTTGGGGGTTGACCTGCTGGAAAACAGCTCTCTGGAGGAGGACCTGGAAGTCCTGGTGGACAAGTTGACCATGAACCAGCAGTGTTCCCTTGTGGCCAAGAAGGTCAATTGTATCCTGGGGTACATTACAAAGAGCGTGGTCAGCAGGTTGAAGGAGATCATCCTCGCTCTCTACTCTGCCCTGGTGAGGTCACGTCTGGAGTATTGTGTCCAGTTCTGGGCTCTCCAGTTCAAGAAAGACAAGGAACTACTGGAGACAATCCAGCGGAGGGCTATAAGGCGATCAGGGGACTGGAACATCTCTCTTCTGAGGAAAGGCTGAGAGTCCTGGGCCTGTTTAGCCTGGAGAAGACTGAAAAGAGATCTCATCAATGCTTATAAATATCTAGATGGTGGGTGTCAAGAGGATGGGGCCAGACTTTTCAGTAGTGCCCAGCAACAGGACCAGGGGCAATGGGCACAAACTGGAACATGGGAAGTTCCATCTCAACATGAGGAAAAACTTCTTTACTTTGAGGGTGACAGAGCACTGGAACAGGCTGCCCAGAGAGGTTGTGGAGTCTCCTTCTCTGGAGGTATTCAAAACCCACCTGGACGCCATCCTGTGCCACCTGCTGTAGGTGAACCTGCTTTAGCAGGGGGGTTGGACTAGATGATCTCTGAAGGTCCTTTTCAATCCCTACCATTATGTGATTCTGTGATTGACAAGGACATGGACAGGAAACAGTAATCTGTCAATATTGAACTGACATTCATGGAACATTAGGGAATGGGAGTCATAGCAGTTGTGCTCAGCAAATAACAAGTAAACATCTTGTATAATTAATATTCAGCCTGACACTGTTCAGAGATTCAGTGGGTAGAAGAATTTTTTCATTAATTATTTTCCTTTAGGGTATAATTGGATTAATTTTTGCTTAGACACGACATACCATAAATGTAAAGAACTTAACGTAAGTTCCCTAGACAGAAAATTTAGATAATTAGTAGGAAGGGCTCTGTTATCTCTTCATGCCAGGCTGAAGCTATGCATGTGTTTGCTAAGGGAGAAGCTACCTGATCATTCCAAGACATCTCAGGTTGGGCTCAATAAAATCTCTGGATAAACTCTATGTTTGTCTGTCTCTAGATATTTCTTTTTTTAAGTTTGGTGACTGTTCTAAAGTATCAAATCTTCACCTTTCTACTGATACTGCTAGTTACAAACACAGACAATCCTACTGAAGTTCATGGGTGTCCGAAACAAGTCTATTTCAGTGACCAGTCAAGACCATGGAATGAAATTCCACAGGTATTAAGAGCCATGGCAGAAGCGCATTTACTTTCATTCCAAGTCTAAGGCATACTTCTTCAAACTACCCTTTGCACATAATATTTGTGCTGAAATCCCCCTCAGACCCTCTGGGGAAGAAGATAGGGAAAAGAATAAACAACATCGGGCATATGCTAGCCATGTTGCTTAACACAGTTCTGGAAGGAAGCCCAGTCTCACAACAACAAATTGGTATAAGTTGGACAGTATGGGTCTATGCACTGAGTTTGAGGAGCTTGCAGCACACTGCTACATCTTTGAAGAAGTCACATATTTTCTTATTAATACTACTTCTTTTTTTGCTTGCTTGTTTTATAAATATAAACTGGAAAGCCGCAGCCTATAACTTTCTTATCCCAGTTTAATATATATAAAGATATATTAAGTAAATATAATATGTTTAAATAATTTCTAAACTTAAATATACTTTTAAAGAGGGTAATAAAGGAATCCCCCAAAAGATAAAAAGTCTAGTGTGCACATTTTAAAAAGAATTTTTTTACAGCAAAACACTATCCAAGTTCCAGTCTACAGGTTTGGAAGTATTGTTGTGAATTATGAGGACTGTATGACAATTTCCTAGCAGGCCGAGATACCCAAGTATACCTAGTTTTGTTGAGAGTTGAAAGTGTTATTGTGATTCACAAATAAAGCACAATTTATTCTTTAGGAAAGAGTTAGAGACTACTTAAATAAAAATTTCAGAGCATCTGCAATTGCTAAGTCTCTAATTAAGGTTTCCTGGCAACCTCTACTAGAGGGTGGTTGTTTTTTTTTTAACCGGTTGCTTATGAAGCCTATCATTTTTTAAAGATTTGATGTGAATTTTTCCATGTCTCTCTTGGAGAGTTTGCTTAATTTTATTGCAACAAAATTGACTGTATTTGTTAATACCAAGAGGTATCCATTAAAAATGTATTATCTGTAATATAGCCAAGCTTTTGATTGAAACTAAGAGCCGTTCTGGTGTCAGGATATATCTGTTATTGTTACCATAAAGCGTTGTCCCAGATTGGCAAAGTTATAAGAACTAACATTTTCAGCGTGTGTACTTGAGGGTTCCTGGAGGCGGTGACTGCTGTTTGTTTTCAGCTGGAAGCAAAATTCTCTCAAAATTTCCTCTACCTTAAACGTACTCCAGTTCTAATTGCTGGCTGGAATGCTTGTGAGCCATTCCATCAGAGCAAAAGTGCATGCTTCATTCCAAAGGTAGGAAGACTTCCTTGAAACTACTATTCTTAGTATCAGGGAGTCACAAAGTGGCAGAATGGAATACAGGAAACTTCTTTCTCAACCTGCTCCTGGCAATGTGAAGGAGAATCTTAAAGCAGAATATTGAAACAGGTAGGAGTGGAAAGGAAAATATTAGCAACATGAGACAGCCCAGGCAGTAATACTCTGATGCAGTCTGATTGAAAAAGGAAAAACTGAAGTACAGTAGTGGATGAGGGAAAACATAAAAGACGTGACAAAAAGTGGTCAGAGAAACAGGAGGAGACAGCAACAGAAGCATGAGGGTCTGGGGACAGAAAAGTAAACACCATAGTTTGGAAAAGAATGCCAGATTCTTTGTGGGTTGAAAAAAACATGTTCCAATTTGCTGAGCAGCAAGTAATTTTATCCAAACAAAGAAATAAACAAAGCTCCCCTCTGCAATTTATAATCTGGAGAAATAAAAATGAGAGGCCAACATTTAGTAACTGTTTCTCTTAATGCCAGTCTAGGGACTCCAGTCCTGCTTTCCTAGTCACACGGGCTTCCTCACCAACACCTAGGGAACATAGTGATTAAAGACAAGGAAAATAATTGTGTTTATGAACCATGAATTTTTAATTGATAGAAAAGAAAAATTAAAAAAGCAGAAGCAAAAGGAGTGTCTATTTCATTTTAATTCCTTTTATTTATCCTTTTTGTGGAAAGGCTTTAACAAAGATCACATCACTGAGTGTGGTCTAACCGTATGGAGTCCAGAATATCTACTTCTACTTCTTCGAAGTAGCAGTAAGTCTTATCTTAATGCTTAATGCTTAATCTTAAATAAGTAACAAAGGTAACCTATAGGTGGATCACCAGTTACGGCTGAGGATTGATCAGACCTATGTAATGTATCATAGATAACCTAACCCATAGGGTTAGAGATGATAGAAATTTTACGTCTTATAAAATCTGAAAAGTGGTTTTATAAAAATAAGTCACTTGGGGAGTTGTCAAAAATAATAATCATATAAATATGTCTCAATAGTCTTATGTAACAAATAAGTCTTTCTAATGTTCTCTGTTCCCCTTAATATTTTAATTTAAATACTAAATCAATATCCTGGTAGAAACTTCAAAATAGATATCTCAATCTAATTTCTTAGCAATGCTTTACCACTTTGTCTTTCACAGGACAATGTAGTCATCATCATATTACAGAAACATTCATGAAAAGAAAATCAGTATTCTCAAGTGGTATATTGCAGCATTTTTGCTTCACCATTCATTTTCATTTATCTGGCTATTTCTTCATTTATATAAGCCAACGGGCACACTATGAAAATTGCGGTAAACTTGAGAATAGGACCAAATGCTTTCTTTGACTACTTGTTTTATAATCTCATTCTTTTATAACTTCAGAAAAGAAGGAGACCATCAGGTCAGAAGTATGGGCTTCATACTGTCTACAGGCTCATTGTCTTTGTCCACCCCTACTCCTGATGTGTTTCCATCATATGGCAACAAGCCAAAGCTGTGTCCCTCTTTGCTACTAATGTGTCACTACTTTTTCTTTTGTTTCTGAAGAGAATGATCTTTTTTTTTTCTTTTAAAGGCTAGAATCTTTCTGATACTCAACTCTGCCATGAGGGTTTTTTTCTTGCAAATAAAGTTCTTTCAGCCTCCTGAGACATGCCTTGCTCTTTCCAGTGACATGCAGTGGTGGGCTAACTCTTCCTCAGTTGCTTTTTCACTTACAGTTGCTTTTACATTATATTAGTGTGTAAACAGCTTCCAAAATACAATCAGATTCCTACAAAGCACAAAGCTTTTTATACACTTCTCAACTTGCAGAATAAAAGGAAATAGTGTTAAAAAATTGAAGAATGATAAACTCTGTCTTGAGTCTTTAAAAAATATATTTAGTTGTTTATGGATAATGTATTTTATCTTTTAATGCTTGAAAATGATCCTTAACTAAAAAAGGATGAGGAATTCCTTTATTTACCCAGAGCATTTCCTAGCAGAAAGTAATTCCCCCAAACCTAATCCATAAATATGTATTTTTACGTTTTCCAGTCATCACTGGTATAAAAGTAATCACGAATACCTTTTCAAATTGAGAAAAACACTCCGAAAAGACTGGGATGATTTAACATTACAGTTTTACTAATAACCATCTTTGAATCAATATTGTTGCTTTTTCCTACACTTTGTCACCAGAAAAGAGCTACCAGGCCACAGACAAAGTGCACCACTCATCCTCCAGCAGCTGGTACCCTGAGAGGTAAAAGAGCCTACAATGCTCGAAGTGGCTCAGGTCATAGAGGACATTGTCCGTGTAATGATTTCAACTTGTTTTTGACTTTTGGGAATCTGTACAATTCCAAGCTATTTACAAAATGCAAACTGGAGAGAAAAATCATCTGATACGAAAGGTTTCAATTGAAACATTATGTTTACACGTACACAGCCAAGCCAAATACCTCATTGTTTAGACTTTATTGCTAAATCTTACATACTTTTAAACCAGCTAAGAATGGCTAAATACAGGCTCACTGTTATAGCTCTGCCTTTTTTGGATACAATCCTATGTCAGACCACTCATCTGACTTTTCAATCTGACAGGAAGCTGCATCGGATTCCCAAATTAGTGTCAAAGAGCCCTCTCTTGAACATGTAGCATTAAGATTAAACAATTTGCATCCATTGCTTCATCTAAAACATGATCTCTGAGGAGACCATAAACTAGATGTCCTAGCAGCAAGGAAGGAAATAGCAAAGCACATGCCTATTGACAAGATTTCTTCTTGTCTGAAGATTTATTCTTAAAGCTCTCTGGTTTTCTAAGACCTCACCATGAGATAAATTTTCTCAGTACTATCTCAGTCCTTCTGCAGTGCTTTCATCAGATTGTTGGTGGTGGTGTAAAGGGGAAAGTTGATTTTGCTCCCTCTGTCCTACAGACACTTTCTATCACATGGCTCTGGCTGGTCCCCATAACCCAGGTGCCACACAGTCTGGTTCCTGTGTCATGTTTCCACTAATATGTTGCAGCTCTTCCCTCATTACAATAAACTCTTCAGCAGATCTCTGCAGAAAAGCCCTTGTTCCGGGAGGGATCAGACAAGACTGGAGAGACAGTCTGTGTTGGTGGCAGGGTGGTTGTAACAGTTGGCAGTACTCTTCGAAGAAGTCAAGCTCCTTTTCTGGACACAACAACGATCTTCTACAAAATTAAATGTATCTGCCTTGTAAACATTAGAAAAGATTCAAGAGGCATGTTTGACTCTATCACAGTGTTACAGGGGTGTTAGGGTAGCAAAGCCAAACATGCGTAAGATGTGAAACATCAAGATTAAGTCTGCCCAGAAAAATTTGCTTTGGTTCTGTTGTGCCTACCCATTAAAATGCAGCTTCCATGAGGTGGCTGCATGCTACACTTTCCTTTAGATAAAAAAAGAAAAAGTGTAATAAAATGGGATATTCTTCAGATTCTATTCTTGACATTTGAGATATTTGCACAAGTTTTCTTCAAATGTGTACACTCTTCCAGCATTTGCAGTGAGGAAAAGAAAAAAAGAGAGAAAAGAAAAAAACCACAACAGTGTAAATGCCACGACACAGGAAATGATAAAAAACTCACATTACAGTGGGGTTTTCATCCATTCAAGTAGCTTATGATAAGAGATTTATGTAAAATAAACTTATCCTCCAGTTTCAGGAGCTACATAGCACATAATGTAAAGATTTAATTACCTTTAGTCTTCCACAAGTCCAAGTCTTCTCATCATTATTATTGCGTTTCTTCAAATGCTGGCAGATGAAAGTGGTATCATGTGATATCTAGGTGTAAAAGGATTCTGCCTTTTTAAACTGGCATAGACGTAGAAAAACTCTTTTCTTAGATTTAAAGGTCTTTAAAACACACTGATGAATCTGTCCCAGTATCTCTCAGAATACTAATAAAATATATGTAATTTATATAAGAAAATACATGATTACAGCCTGGACAGATGGGATTGGATGTAATGGTAATTTATGGTACAGCTGAAAGATCACCTCTCCATTTTTTTAAACACCAAGTGCTAATGAAGTGTCCAGCTGTGGATACTGATGGAGTGCTGGAGACTTCCAGTTTGGTGTCTGTATACCACAAAACTGTTTGTAATCCCCAGGTTCATTGTGTGGTTCACTGCGATCCCTTTACAGCACATTTCTAGCTCTTTTTCACACCACTTCCCCCACCCAGGGGTCCTTGGAGGACAATCCCAGTGGTCACTTATTCACAGAGCTGCAATGTAAAATGAATAGCATTTTTAGTTTGAAAAGTATTTTATTTTAAAGCTCTAACATCTTTACTCTTACATGGATGTGTCCACACACTCTCACAGCCCTGGGCTGAGCCCCAGTAGGGAAGGAAAACGCAGACTTTACCTGATGGATGAATTCAGACCGGCATCTGGGGAAGTCTGCGTGGCTGCAAGTGGAAGTGAGTATGGCTACAGGCCCTGGGATCTCCAGCAGGAGAAGGCAGCTGTGAATTCTGCCGGGAGCTTCCCAGGAGCCCAGGAAGAGAAAGTCTACCAGAACAGTGCTGGACTAATGAACCACTTAGACTTTGTGGTTTCCTGGCTGATGCAGCTCCTGACCATTTGACAGCTTGATGTTTGTCTCCTAGGCAACACTGCTACCACCATAATTCCTCTGCCACAGCAAATCTGTCCCAGGGCACATAACTACATTTTATTTATCGTGCTCGAGTCCCCTCTTCGAAGTCACTCCGCTCCCTCACCATTCTGGCTCACAGCTACTTTACCACTTGTATTCATCAGACCCTGTCAGAGACGAGCAGCACGCGCAGCTGAGATTCAAGGAACTGTAAACTTCAACTAGCAGAAAAACAAACTAAGCCCAAGTAGCAAACTCAGTCTTAAAGACCTCAGGGACTGCTCAGTATTTGTCAGGACGCTCACTAGATGTCACTGTTCTCCAGAAATAAACGAGTGAGCACTTTTTTCTGGCTGTAAATATAGTAGGTCTTTAACCAAGTAGTGCAGCAACTCGTATTTTCAGAAACTGAGCTCATCTACAAAACTTCCATAGTTCAGCAAAAGGTTCCTCCAAATGCCATACTTCACTTGCACTGTCTGATTTTCCTCTCACTTACCCCAATGTAAAAATAACCTCTCTCAAAATTAAATAGTGGTCCTCGTTCATGGCCATAGAGGAATCCTGCCATTTTTCAATCTTTTACCTAACCATGCCTTAGATACGTGCTTTAAAGATGGGGTGATCTCAAAATGAACTATGCAGTACTTTACACTGCCTGGCTGCATGTGATTTAAGATTTTTTCACTCTGCAGATAAAGAAAATGGAAAATATTTTGATGACTCTTTTGTCCAATTGTTTAATTTTGGGCACTTACTTCGTATGTCTAAATTAGAAGTTAATTTCCCTAGGCTCCATATATGATCACTAGAGAGAAACTGCGTCTTCCACAGCGATTCAAAAAGGAAGCACAATTCCACTATTCGTGTGCCTCTGGAAGAGCTTCTCTTCTTCCAGTGAGTCCTCTGGGAGAGATGGCTTCCCTTACCTGAATGCATAAAGTTACACGATTAAAATTTGGCAGAGTGCGGGCTCCCAGAGATACTGGATTGGGTTGTATCCATGTATTTTATATGCTACTAGCAAGAAAACAGACTGGAAGAAGAGGCAGAGGAGTTGCTAGTGAGGAATAATCTGTGAAGAGTTAAATCAGGCTGTGTTAAACTAGGCTTTTTAGAAAATATTTCAGAACATTGTATGTTCACAAGCAGGCTACGGCATGTAGTCACTAATAACTGCCAGATTTGGCACTCCTTTCTTTGTGTTTGCTAAATCAATAAACATTGGGGAAAAAATCCAACCCACTAGTCACCCAAGTGTGGCCGGAGCATCATTAGTGCATAACAGCATGTTTCGACATGGGGGGTCCCACCGCTGACTTGAGGCAGTTAGCTTAGGTGCTCTAACTCACCTTATGCAGAATCTACTGCTCTCTGGTGACTCCTTTACTTTTATATCGAGAAACTGGGCTGTGAATCGCCCTCAAGAGTGCAGTTCAACAGCATTTTAAGCTGATCTAAGTCAGTGGTGTGGCAAGTCCCACCTCCACCTCCAGCTGTACATTCCTGTTCTTTCTCCCTCATGTCTGGTAGGTGGTGAGCTGGTTCAGCCAAAAATTAATCCAGAGGAAAAAATCAGATTAGTTTTCTATTTTGGATAAGCACTCTTGAAGAGACTTGATATTTGGCCACAGGATTAGTGCAGGGGTGGGACGTGGGAATGTGCCATTAGGATGATAGAAGGCAAGACCCCAGTCACCCTGACTTGGGTTTGCTCATCCTGCTGGGGACCCACTCCTTTAAACAAGTGCCTAACGTGGCCTGCGCTGGGCAATGCGAGCTCCACCCTGCCTCCTCTCCCTGCAGCCTCTGCCTCCATTCCCTAAATTACACCTCCTGAAGTGTAAAACTTCCAGCGCAGATTCTGGCTCCTGGCTTTCACGAGGTAACAAGATTTTCTCCAGCACAGCATGGAAAGGGTCTCTGTCAACGAGGTGGGAACCTTGCACGGAATGGAGAGGACAGTCACATTCCCTAGTGAGTAAAACATGAAAGCACAGCTAAGTTATATGACAGGGCAGAATAAAAGAGCAGTGATGCATATTTCTGCTCTAACTTTCTCAGGGGCATCCTGGCTCTCAGTCTGGTTACAGATTAGGAGGATGGCGAATGGCTTGGAGATATCTTTTGTCTTCAGCCCCGGTGCTAACCCAAGTACAGCTTGCACAGATCAAGGGAGCTCTCTCTACATACTTTAAATTATGCAAAGCAATTAGTCTTCATTAACAGCTTGTCTAATTTAATTTCAGAGGATCAAGCTGTTTCCCTGTTAGATGACTGAAGTAAAAAAAAAAAAAGTAAGCACAAAAACTTCAAACACGTATGTGACTGCCAAGTGTATATATCAGCTAAACTCAGGAGTCATTGCTACTTACCTCAGCCTGTCACCCGCTCTCATTTTGTCCAGAAACTTCACATCATTCTTGACACCGTATCAGAACGTTTCATGGATGGTCTTTTGCACTACAAAGTGCCAAGAACTATGGGAGATTGATTCTGTATTTTGCTAGAAGCAACTAGGAGAAAGACAAAAATCAAAGCCTTTTAGCTAGCCCGTAGCATCAAGAGTCTTATGTGAATTGAAATTCCTGTCATGTGGAATTTCTCAAAGAAATTCAAAGATTTCATTGAACTTGCTTAGGATGAACCTAATAAGACTGTCTTTACATAAGTGACCAGATAGTTGTCAGATTCAGACTGATGGGTGCCTTTGCCAGCCAGCTCTAGGTTTTGTCTGCAGGATGTTTTTTTCTAAGAACACATCACAGTAACATTAATTCATAGGCTACAAGCAAGCAATTCTCTACTCTTCTTATCCACGTCTGGGAGCCTATGCTACTTAATGTGTGTCTGGGAATGTGTGTCTCCTTGGTTACACTTCATTGCTGAGAAATAAATGCTAAATTCAGAGATTTTGAAGGCCAGCAAGCATTTGCCAGAGACTTAGCAAACTGTGGTTTGTGATGCAGGTATTTATCCTCACCTGCATTTAAGAAGGCTAAAAATCAAATAAACACTGGGGCTTTTTTCCAAGTAAGTCATTTCTAGTTTCCCTGCACAGATATCCCTGCATCTATATAAAACTGTATCTAATAAAATGGAAGACACTCAATAAATAGGCATAAGGAGGAGTGGGACACAATGCATTTTCTGACTGTGATTCACATTGCAAGGAAATGGACAATTCTGCTTTGTTATCCTACTTTTATTTGTTCTTACAGAGTCTGATGATTTCTCATATTCAGGGGGCTTCCAGGTGGGTGGAGGGTGCAGGAAATTGATAGAAATACAAATTTGGGTCAAGATTCACCAGGGTTAATGGGAGTGGAGCAGAAAACCAGAAGGAAAGCAAGACAGAAAAGAGGAGGGTCTTGGAATGTCGACTGGGATGTGAAGGTCATGGTCTAAATCCCTCTGGTTTGCAGCCCCATTGGGGATTTGATCCAAATACTCCTACTTCTCCAGACAGTGCTCCAACCAAGTGTACTAAGTAACTTCCATCTCTTTTGCTGAAATAGGTTCTTTTTGTAGAAACACTACACATTTCGTGGGTGCACATCCCCAGGCCCTCATTTGCAAACAGAATATTTGATGGGTTTTTTTCTCATTCTTTTTAGTCTACCAGAATAAAATACATAAATAGTGTGACTATTGCAATTATATTCTGTGCCACGGCTTCCCATCTGTTCTTAAATTGCCATTATGCTTTGGTCACAATATTTCAGCCCCTTGTAAGCTTTGTTGTTTCAAAAACACCTTTTTTTCTTTTTTTTTTTAAGAAAAACCAAGGACTTAGATGCTATGTAAATAAGTAGCTGTTTGATAGCCAAAAAGTTCCTGCTTGTTTTCAACTCATCATCTAAGGTGCGGTTCAGAAAGTCGAGAGGTTGTTACTGGCAGAACTTTGACCAAAACATTGCTTCAGAAATGTCATAAAATAAATTTCAGAAAAAAACCCTGAAAGCACGGAGTTTGTGAAACTGCAGATGCAGAGCCATTAAGGCCTCATTGTCTTCATGTACTTAGAGGAGGTCAGGCATGACAGAGGTGTTTTTTCCTGCAGTGGTTCTTGGGAAACAGTCTAGCTATGCAGCTGGACCCGTGAAACACAAAGAAGAAAGAAGTTACCAGCTCTTCTGGATGAGGTCATATCAGCATGGAGAAAAAGCAAATATTGTTTGGCCAACCAGCTAATCCAAATGCCAAATGAGGAGTGTGGTCACCTTAAGTTTCTTCTGCTGTGAACGCGTAAAAATAGGTGCTGTCAAAGGGCCCTTCGGACCATAGCTGAACTACGCTAAAGGTCAAAGGAGCTTCTTATCCCCCTGCTCTGACTGTGGAGGGAGTCTGAAACTGGCATGTTCCTCATGCCAAAGCTCTGTTAGATTCTCTCCGTCAGATGAATTCAAGCCACCTTACCTGCACCTCAGTACTTGCCTGGTAAAGCTACAAGTTCAAAGGAATTATTTTCTTCTCTATAAGTACTGAAGCAAAGAGAGATTAAATAACTCATCCAGAGTCACCCAAGGAGTCTGTTACTGAGCCAGAAATTTAGGCAATTCCTATGCCAGCACTTTAAATACAAGGTAATATTACCATGCCCTGTAAAGGTTTCATGACTTGTTCCTTGTTCTGTTTTAGTTTCAGATCACTCAAATAGAAGATTTTGAAAGTAGACTGGTTTATTAGAATTTATTTGAAAAGAGTAAGTCTGACAGACTAAATTAGTCTCTGAATATCAATTTTGGTGTTTCTTACACATTTGCCATCTTAAAATTGTGGTACCACTTCACAATAGAAAAAAGATTTCCTTCTTTCCAGTAAATCAATGCAGATGATTGCTGAATTTGTTCCATTGGCAGGGACAAAATTTTAATGATTTCTTTTTGTTATGAAAATATTCACCCTTCGATCTTGTGGGAGGGGAAGGTTGTGACTAAAAGACGATTTGCTTGGCAAACTAGGAAACTCTCCACACTGCAATTTTTCCTTCCTCAAGCCCAGATGCTTTTGGGAGTTTACAGTGCTGCCATTTACACATATGAAAAGGCGTATCTTCTCCCTACAGGCTCCTGTGCTCCTTGTCCATTGATCCAAGTCACCCTGTTCTTGACTCCAGACTCAAGGCTCCCTTTGACAGTGATTGATGGCCACCCTCTCACAGGAAGAATGACTAACACCAACCTGTGAGTATTGGAGGCGCTACAGAATATATCTGCTGTACTATTTATTTTGGGAGGCGGACATGTGCCCACATTTTTATTCTTGGAATAAACATTCTGACATTTTCTGGCAGGTGTGAATGCTGTAACATACCAGCAGGCAGAAAAAAATTAAAATGACAGCTTTTAACCTCTCTGATGGAAACAAAGTGACTATTGCTGATGTGAAAATTGTAAACCCTCACCAGATTCCATATGAATTCTATCACTTGGAAAGCCAGATTTTGATCTTAAGGGTCCTCTGGCAGACTGAAATGAAAGATATCAATTTTTTCAATGGTGCCTACTTGCTCTTCTCAACGAAGTCCAAACCATAAGACAACTGTATAATGAATTATGTAAATTTTAAGCCTCAACCTGATTGTGGCCAACTCATTTTGCCAATAGTCTGAAAAGATTAGCCCTAATGTCTAAGTGACAGCATGCAGAACCCTTCTCAAATCTCTTTCAGCTGTCATCTCGTCAAAAGTGCATTGATGTAGCAGTTCTGATGTGAAGGGGTAATTTCACTTCTTACTCAGCTTAAGGTCAGCAAAGTTTAGCCTTAATTTTACATTGCTTTATCCCAATACTTGCCTAGAAATTTATATAAGAACTTTTAAAATAAATATTTATGAAAACCTATTATAATAATAATTCCTTCCACATTATTTGATAAGAATAATAGTTGGGACTATGATATCTTAGAAGTTAACAGTATATATAGAGAAAACATTAAAAGTCTCAGATTGGATGTATCCTTTTTAGCCTGATCACACATATGTATAATTGCAGGCTAAAAATCTTTTATTACAGTAAAAATTTTAATTGTCATTGGTCCATAGGGAGATAATATAAAATTTTAGATTAAATGAAAGTTTGGTATAACTCAAATCTTCCGGTGTCAACCAGGAAAGTACAGAAGAAATAGGAGTCAGAAAATACAGGAGTCAAAATAAGGAAGCAGTGATAAATTTCAGTAGACAGGGCAGAATAAGAAGAGCTATGTATATATTGCAAGAAAGTCTTAGGTAAATTAATTTTTTCCCCTTAGCATATGCACTGTATTAACCACTATTTCTACTACTCTACTACTCAAAGAACATTTTGGTTGTGAAAAATCGCAGCTTAGAAATTAATCTATCCCATACGAGTCTAGCAGTGTAAGTGAACAGCTACCCATTTCACACAAGCACACACAGAACAATTTGTCCAAAAAAAGGGCCATTAACGCATTTCAGTGCTTTAACACTACCACAAGAACAGAGCATCCTTGGAAGCCAAGAAAGGCTGAGGTGTCTGACTGAAGGGCTGCAGGAGTCTGTCACTAACCTATTGCAGTACCTCTGAAGAGTCACTTCACTGCTCTGTGCCGCGGTTCCCCATTTCTGTAACCATCATGCCTTTTCACCGTGATGTTTTTCAAGACCTGTGGTTAAAAAGCAACAGAAAAGTTATAGTTTTTATCACAACAAATACTTGAGATTTGCTTTGGGGACTGGCTAAGTCCTCTTTGTACAGCATTTATGAAACAATACGATTTCCACAATGTGTTGCTATTCATATGTGACTGAATAATAAATAATCAATAATGAATAACTATGGCTAAGAACAAATGGGCTCATCTCTGCACAGATGCCGTGTTCATATGCAAATTGTTCATGTGCACAAATGTCTGAGTGCACAACTGAGCTGAAAAATATTTAGAATTTGAATGAATGCAGGACTGCCAAACCACAGTGTCAGGCCACCAACATTCATGGCATTGGTATAAAATCCAAATATTAAGAAATACTACATTTTTTGTTGCTTTTTATTGGTCGTCTGGTTTTTGAGCCTGCCATGATCATTTTTTCCAGCTTTCCTCAACAACCAGAGCTATTCATAAATGGAATTTCTGTCTTCAACAGACAAAACCATTAAATTGTTAAAAAAATGTTGTGGAACATAATTTCTAAAAAAAATTAAGCATGAAAATGTAGGCATATTTCATTCTGATAATGCTGAAATACCATTAATTCTAAATCCAGATGAACTTTTTCAGCTTTATTAATATAGGAAGATTGAAATTACTTTCTCTGATAAAAAAATCATTAAATCTTGATGATGCTATATTTTCCAGGTGCAAACCATACTGGTAAACATTTTCCTATCTACGTGCATGAGATTTAGAAGTTGATTTTTAAAAGTAAAACTGACATTTTCACTTGCATGATTGCAGTCTCTGTCTAAACCCTTTAAAAATAAAGGAAAAACTGAATCAGAAAAACTTTATATACTAAAGAAATCTGTAGCACTGTTGAGCCTTCATATGCTCCATTACTGCAGTTCAATATTATGCTGAGATAAATATGACCATAGGGTCAGGTGCAGCTATACAATGGAGAAGAGGGATACATCATCCTCTTTCCTTTCCTATCTCCATCATTTACACTAGCGATGTGGCACAGTCTCTCCCATCACAGCATATGTCCACAGGCTCTGCAGCACCTGTCATTTAGATCTGTGCAGGATCTAGATCTTGTGACAATTATGAAGCCAGATTTAGGAGATCACAGGACAATTTTCTATCTGGTCACTGGCTTGACTGCATGACATTGGGCAATTTGCTGCACTGCCTCTACAACAATCAGCCACCTTAATAATCACAGGTCATCCTTTAGTTGTCACCACTACTGGGATGACATTTTCTTTCAGGACAGCAGCAAGTGTATGAAACTGTCTTCTCATCAAGGCTGTCAATCAGTGCTGCCTATGTAGCCAATGGAGAGAAACCCCAACATCTAAATTAGATGGACCGAATTACAGGAATTATAGAGGCCTACACTATTCTGCCTTGCTGTGCTACTTCTCTCATCTCTCTCTCCCCACCTGCACAGGGATCCAAATATGATGCCCTGGAGACCAGAAAGTTTGTGTTAGTCATTGCCCTCTTTACTGTAAACACCATGGTACTGCAGTCCCTAACTCAGGCATCTGGGCCATCTGCACGCAGCCTGCTGAGCCTTTGTTTTCTCCAATAAATGGAAATGATACTCCTATGCTTTCTTAAGAGCAAACACGCATCAGTACACTTGCTCTGTCTATATTCTGCATGGTTTGGAGTGGTACCCTGCTCCTAGTCAGAGCCTCCAGATATTACTGTCAAAGGAAGACACCCAGTCTGAAAAACAGAAAGCTATGTGGCTAACACTGAAGACAGAGCTCAAGCAGTTTTCCCCAGGAACAAGTTATGCCTCTAGCAGTTCTTATTGAATACTGTAAAGCAAACATTTATACTGGCTTTATTCTGCATCTACATGGACTGTGTATTCTCCATGCGCGCTACAGCCAGCTAATCTGAATGGAACAAAAACATTTGTTTTTCTTCACATTTCTCTATATACCAAGCCTTTCCAAATAAATATTCAGCCGAAACCTCTTGTGCTATTAGGGAAAACAAATAAATCAAATGATTGAATTCATTTGAATGCCAGAAAGATCTATCATTTCTGTGTTCTAAGAATATCCCACAAACAATTAAATGTTCGTGTAACAGAGGCAAGCCTGATAAAATAATGAGTCTCTCTGGCGCCAGCAATAGGCCTGGCTAAAAGCCAGTGACAGACTAGCATTTAAAGCCCTACAGAAAATATAAGTGACCCCAGAATGGATAAACTGAGGAAGAGCTTCCCTTTGAACAGCCCTAGCAATTCTCCATGCCGAACGTTACTTTAGTCTTTGGCTTCATTGTCTGGCTCAAACTTGTGTTTGAATTTCCAGATGAATTTTGTGGGTCTTTACAGCCCAGCAAAAATTAACCAGACATTTCAAGCTTGATTTTGGCTTTGGATTCAGTCTTCCTTACGCTGATAAGAAGTGATAAGGAGAACTGGGAACTTCCCAGCAAATTGTGGGCATGATACCGGATACCATAGACATATTTGTTTATGTCTATACCATCTGTACCTTTAGGTCCCAGAAATGGTCCATTCCACAGTGAAGCAGGAGGCAGGAATGAGCTTGTGCCTTCACAGCCTGCTGCAAGTTATGCTGTTGTTTCACCTTTGGTCTAGGGATCAACAAACAGAAGAGGTTTTCAGGGTAGCCTGGCTAAAAAAGACCTAACTTTTGGGATATGCAACCCCTCCACACCAACGTCATATACTTTAAAGTAGTTTTACAGGCTTAAACTGTCCAGTAATGTAAATTATAGTAAGCAGTGGGATTGCAGGAGTTTTCTTTCTTTTAAGGAGTTCTTAATCATCCTCTTCTAGCAATGGTACTGCCATTAATGATAGCTGAAGTAAGCCAAGACTATTATGCTGTTGCAAAGAAGAAAATGAACCAAAGAGGCTGAGGGAATTTCTTTGCAGCCACTGATCAACAATCTGCATCCATTAAAAATCACCCCTATTAAACAGGCATCACTCTTAAATATCCCCAAATCAGTATCAAAAAAATCTTGATTCGAGGCTGTAAGTAAAACTGAATATTTTTAATCTGCAAAACATGCAATTAGTCTTCATTACACACTTGCCAATTTTAATTTGAGAGGAAAAAGCTGTGCTCCAGTTATTGAGCTGAGGCCTTACTCTCATTTGAAATGCTTTAGGCTTAGGGATGAAACTCTTTCTTCTGCCTCTTGACTTCTTTCCCACTCCCCTACATCCAAATGGAGCCTTCTCCCTCTTTCTCTGCCTTTTCCTCAGGGGGGAGGAGGGGTGCCCTCCACCTCTGGAGGAGGGAGGAACGGTGCAGAGCAGCGCTCTTCCCCACTGAACATTTGCTGATGTACCTGTGTGGACTGGAAATACAGATGAAGCCCTGGCAGAGGGTGCCATCACAGTTTCTGGCTGGAAGTTGATACGGAAAAGAGAACAGTAAAACATCTAAGTTTGCTGAAAGGATTGTATATCTACTTCAGTAGAAAATTGCTCAAAAAATGTCATTTTTAATTGCACAGCATAGGTGATTGGGGCAACCGTCACAAAAGGCATTAGAGTTATGGATGGTAACTCTTCAGTTAAGGCAGGAGGAGGTGCAAGCACCCTAGCACCTCCGGCAACCTGCAGATCCCATCTGAATGGCTGCCACAAAAGCCTGCCACTTGAGCAGAGCCCTATTTTCACAAAAAAATCCTGCCTTGAGAATCCACCCTGTGTCTGTCCCCTCTCCTTTCAAATATAACCGCATGTATAATTTGATGCTGGTTCAGAGATAACCCAAACTAAAGAACAGATGCACAAACACATAGGTTTTCTCCCGTGCTGCAAAAGGTTGCTGTGCATGATGGGACTACTTCATAATAAAATGCTTTGAAACATGTCTGACAAACAGAAACGTATTTTAATGTCCAGGTTTCTTATAAATCACATCAAATGCTTTTCAGGCACTTCATCTTCAAGTCTTTCCTGAACCCTAATTTTCAGAGATTAATTAGGCTTCTTGGTAGGATCTTACAGCAGAGATCACATACCCCTTCCCTGAGGGGCATACCCCTTCAGAGTGAGTGAGGAAGTCCATGCATTCTGGCCCTTCTAAATAAAATCACTCAATATGCATGTCTGTGTATATTCTAGCAGAAAACAAAGGCTGAATCACAATCAACACCTTCCTGTTTGGGACACCTTGTTGTGTGATGTGGTATAATAGAGATGTTTTGGACCTTTGGAGTTGAGATCCAGTACTCTCATCTCCGTGACACTGGAAGAAATGTTACACTTCCACTAGCAGGTCCTTTTTTCAGACTGCCACTGTGATTTACATGGAACAATTACTGAAAAACTGTTTGCTGGACATTGTTTGTTTATAGATTCTTGACTGATTCATGTGTGATGTGTTATCTTAGCACACAGAAAGGTAGCTAAAACACATGTAAAGTTCAGCAAACATGAATTGCTGCAGCCTGAGCATTAGATACCTCACAAGCCAAAAAAAACCAAAAAAACCCCCATCTCCAATATATGATTTCATAAGAAGTTTTTGACTTTAGAGATGAATAATACATGCTGTAGTTTGTAGGACTGCCATCCTATGGATCAGAGGTAATATCTGCTTGTAAATACTAGTAATAATTCCTAGAGTCATATGCTGTTAGTGTAAGTGATGCGACATTGTGGAAACTGTTTCAGTAAGCTCTTTCTTCCCCCTTTTTTTAGGTAGCATCTATCTGAAATCTGTGAATGACATTTGCTTCAGTTTACATTAAAGCAAAAAAAAGAGAATCAATTTAAACTTCTGACTCCAGGGAGCATGTTGGTTAGTGTGACATACTGTAATACCTGAAAGAAAAAAAGCATTTTGAGGATGATATGGTGTCCTCAGAAGTTCTAAAAGAATGGGTAAAGCTTTCAGCATTGCAGAGTGAGACAATATTGTAAATAATGCATGATATTTTTTATGAGATAATACTGTAAGGTAACACACGTAGCACTTCCATTCATCAGCAGTTTGCTGCTGTATATGCTGTACTTGTGTCTACTTACTGCCCACAAAGTGTAGATATTTTTCATGCAGTATTTAACAAGTGGCAGTGTTTTCATGAGAGAGTAGTATTTTCTATAAAAACAAAATGTAGTAATGCTGGGTACCCTCAAATTTTAAAAAACCTAAACCATAATACTCCCTGACAGAATTGGTCCCACTTTTTTTTTTTTAATCAAGAGGAAAATATTGTTTGCAGTTACAACATTTCTTCAAGGTTATTTAAGTATTTGAGTGTTCTGTTTATTGTACTGATTATGACTTGCTCTGCCAAACCTAACAAATTTTAAGTCACTGCTTTGATAGTCTACCATTCCTTCTGTTCGACATGTGGTTTCTCTAGCATATGGATGTAATATTTCATATTTCATTTAATACTTCTTGTTAAAACTCCAGTTTTCCTGCAAATCTTGGTTCTTTCACCTTCTGTCTGTTCTGCTACATCCAATCTGACCCACTTACAACATGCCCAAGGCTGTCATAATAGTCTCTTCTAAATCCTTCTGTTAAACCCTTATTCAGATCTGGTGAGATTTTCTACATTTTTAAGAACTTAGCTATGTGTGTATCAACTTCTTTCCAACAGGAATAGCATTAACAAAAAAAATACACTGTCTGGAGCTTTTCTACCTAAACCTAGTAGGTACCATCAGTATGAAATGTGATGCCTTCCAGACGTTTTGGAACTTCGTGCGATTGTTGAGCCAATTCTGTGACATTTGGAATGACAAAATCCAGAAAGTCATATTCTGAATACTTTCTTGTGGCAAGACTTAAGGGCCTGATCCTGCAACATATTGAGTATGTCATGAAAGGTCATAAATGCCCCTAAATCCCACTGAACTCAGAAGTTAAGAATGAAATTTAAAAACTGTATGAGATCTTTGAGCTTTCACAGCATAAAATCTGGAGCATTGGTAATTGAGGATATTCTGCTTTTGGAGACATATGTTACACATAGTCACAACACTTGAGGAAATCAGTATATTTAGAACAGGAAATCCCTTTAATACACATGCCAATTAGATCAGAATTCTCTTTGAGGAAAAACATAGCTAGTTTAAGAAACATATTGGTTTCCAATAGTCTTGATTCTTGAGCAAAAACATCTGCTAACAATGCTAATCATACTAGAAGGAACATCATAATTAAAAATGCATTTGACATCCAAAAGTTAAGACACAAAGTAAGGATCTCAGCTTTTTTTGAATCACTTGGAAGAATAAAGCATTTTATCCCTTCTGTGATGTTCTGATTCAGGACCAAAAGCCCCAGTGATACTTTACCTTGAAAGGGCCACACATGTTTTTTTTTCCCAAATAAAAACAGAAACAAGCCCTGTATACTAACCTAATAAATTGCATGAAAATCACTGTGCAGTGGCAGTTTTCCCCACTTTCTTTTTTTGTGTCTGTGTAGCTTTCACAGACAAAGTGTAACTGTCCAAACTGCTGCTTCTATGTATATTATTTAATGATGTATATTTCTGTGACACCTATTTGGGCAGAATCAGTCTCTGTTCTCAGAGACAGATTTTTTCAAGTGATCCACCAGAAACGTGCTTTCCAATCTGTGGATTTGGATTTCCAATCCTATGACAAATTTAGCCTTTAACTGACAATTCATGCTGAAATATTTAGCAAGTATTACAGAGCAGAAAATGGCAGAATTTTACCCTTTAAACTCTGGTGTGTTTGATCCATATCATTGTTTGCAATTTCTCAGGTGCATGTAAAATTATCGGGTGTGTCCCTGACTATTCACCACTGTATATTCTTCTGTTTAGATTTGCATTATAAATATTTCAGGATTTAACTGATGGCTGATGTAATGAGCTTGCTCATTACTTCTTTGTGTTTCTCCACTGGTACTCCCTTGATCTTCACCCATGTAACATACAAACAACAAAAAATATGGTTGTAGCTACTTTTTAGTGATCTCCCAGTTTTTCTGCATCTATTTTATGCAACCTCTTTCTTTTCTGAAGTAATTTCTAGAAGTTATTAAGTTTCACTATTGCCTACTTTATTATGCAAGCCTGTCAAGGTCTTTTCTAACCACTACCTTACATATTATGATTAAATATTATTCTGTGCTCTAGACTTTTAATTGAAGTAGGAGCAAATAATGAGATTTTATTAGAGTATGAGATTCACAAGAACATAAGTCATATGGACTTACTCTGGCAATTTCCGTCTCTAAAATTTGGGAGACTCAGTATACTTAATGCTTCCAAAGCTTTCACTCCAGAGAGACAGATCTTTTACATTTCAGATGTTTCAGGCTGCAGTTTCTACAGTTTATTATCATTTGTGGAAGCTACAGGTGTGCTGTCATCCTTCAGTTTCATCCCTGAATTTCTTTCTGCATGGCATTTAGACATTAAGGCTTGTCAACCTGTTTGTCTCTCTCCTTGCTGCATATTGGCAAGTTGGCAAATAGATAAAAAGTTTAGGTGGTTTCCATCATTCAACTTATTGATAGCTCATAAAATTAAAAAACGTTCCCAGAACTAAAGCATTATGACATTGTACTTTCAGATCTTTACAATATCGGATTTTTTTTAAACCTAGTATATCACCATAACATGTGGTTACTTTTGACATTAACATTGGACTGACTGTCCACAGAAAAGCAGGAAGTAAAGACACATTGCTAAATTTTACCAGAACAAAATTAATCTATTCAAATGCCTGAAGCATGCAAGCTGGTGATGTATTATGTTACTCTGATAGGGTGACCTTGTACTATTGACAGAAAAGGAGGAGCTCCTTCATAATATCAAACTGCTGTAAAATTAACAAAAGACATAACAAGATGAGAAATGTATCTCCTAAAAAGGCAAAACCTCAAATCATTGATATCCTGACTATCCCCTGACTATCTGTTCCTGCTGGGAACAGAGCAGATCCGCCATGTTGGTAACAGATGTGAGAAATACGATCTGCTTCCTACTAGAGAATGGACTAGGCAGGACTTCTTCATCTGTTTTCATTTCTTCTGAGGACATGGGAGGGCTTCTCTGCCAACTAAATGAGAAATAGAGAGCTCTATGGTTTTTCTGAGCTAAATTATTGCTGCCTCCCTTTAGGTTGCAATTTTTATATGTAAAGTGCTACATCTATTCAAGTACTTGCTAGCATGTCAAAAGTAGTATAAACTTGGAAACAAATACGATTTTCTCTCAAATTAAAGCAGTCATGTTTTGCCTTTGCTGAGTGTTAGTTATAGCACTTTTTGGATCCACATGACCCATTTTAGCTTCGTATTACTCCCTTTTCAGAGACTCCGTGTCCCACCTCAAAAACAGCGAGCCACAGATTTTTGATGAGTAGTGGTTATATTTATAAAGCAGTATGAGAGGGAGATCTCCAGGAAGTGGAAGGACTGCACAATAGTACACAGTAATCTGTTTTCCAGAAAAAGTCAAGAAGAAAAAAGGAGAAAAAAGGTCGGGGACCTTTTGTTTTGACATTACCTGTCTTTTTGATAAACAATGTTTCTTCCCAACAGTCAGTTTAAGAGGTAGCATCAGCCATGGTCACATTCTCTAGTTTGTCCATGTTGTTTTCTACTGATGATCAAACTTCTTCCTAAACACTTGGGCGTCTCCAAACATAGCTAATATGACATGGCTGCCAGTCCTGTGCAGGAGTCATCGGACGCTCTGGTGGATTGCCTTCTTTGACCACTGCTTGCAGAAGCTCTAGCCCAGCAAATCAAGCACAGATTCAGTGAGTAGTCTCAGGACTCAATTCAGTTGACTCGGAAAAGGCACAGTGCTGTCTGGATTGCACAATCAACTGGGGCTGTCAGTACCCATAGGAAATCCATACTCACCTGCAGGCTAAACAGGATGCCCTCAGGGATCTAAATGGGCAAGAGACACCTATGTTTAGGCAACTGATTCTTTAAATGTCTGTTATCTCCTCTTCTGCAAAGCCTTCAGTGAGAAATTTGAAAAGTATTTTCTCAAGGGTGTTGCATACCTAGGTTCTACTTATGAAAGGAAAGATGATGTTAAGTTGAATGCCACAGAAGCCGGTGAACATAACTTTAGCCAAAGCCTTTGGACTGGGTCTCTAGCTCTTACAAACCACCATATCAATCTCCATTATATATGAATGGATTGTATAGATGGTCCAGACAGGTAGATGGGCTTTGGGATATACTGTGTCCTTATGAAAAGACACTTTTGAACTTGTTCCACAGAAGTGATCTAGTGCCTGAGAGGGTTTTGGCAGCCAAGGAATACAGCTGAATGTTGAGCCTGTATCACTGCTCCCACCCTCAAAGAGACTCCCCACTTCTGGAACGAAAGCCCACTCTGCTCACACCTCCAATTCATGTCCAGTAGTGGCCTTGCTGGACTCTACTGGGTTGCTCCCTCAATGCCTCTGCTCTCTTCAGTGCATCCATGTCTGGAAAGCTTCGGTAACTTGTGCAGAGTGATGACCAGACTGCTTCAACTCTCTCACTTGTTCACATGGCTCAGCACCTGAAGTAATACCAGATACACAGGGGAATCTGGTGTAGGGACTCAAGCTGCTTCTGTATGAGCCAGTTCAGGGCTGGAAATTATCGCACTGCCTAGGTTTCTGTGTGCCAGAGCACTGTAACACCCAGATTATCCTGTGTAACAGACAGCTGATGTCAGTGATGCTCTATTGACTTAAAACAGCTGGAGATCTAGTCCTCCATGTGCAACTGCAGAAAGAAAATATGGAATGAAGTTTCAGAGGAGATTAAATGAATCCAGAGTCTAACCACACTTCAGAAATTTTGCCAGCCCCATTTATTTGATAGAGTACATTTTATCATAACCAGAACATCTCTCATTCTTCCCTCAAATAACACCCCATGGCAAACAGAGCTTTCTAGAATAGAAAAAGAAGAGCCAGAACCTCCATAAGGACTATCAGGGAGTTCACTGCTGCCCTCTAAGTTACATGGAAAGGCTTCAGATAATATGGTGGCTGACAACACACGTCCTTAAAATGAGATCTGTGTTATACCTCAGTACAGGAAAAGAGTCAGAAAGAGGGAGGGATAACAGAAGTGCTAAACCCACAAATCAAAAAAACAACACAACAGCAACCCTCTTCCACAAATTATATGTACTTGAACTGTTAAATTGATCAAATCTTCGAATAACAGATGCTGATATCTCCGTTAGACAGACAATGTGTAATGCTCCAAAAATAGTAACAGCATTACTGCAGTGATCTGCAACAGTCTCTTCACTGTCATTGATGCTCTCTTCTACTCCAGCTTAGGGTTCTACCACCATCCTATTGCTTAAAACTGTGTTGCTCTCCATCTCCTCCTCTGGATGCTATCATTATCCAAGAGCACATCCCAAACCCTTATTCCTATTCAGTAAGATCACATACCGTGTTTTACTCACTATGAAAAGCGTAGGAGGGAGAGAAAGATTTAGTTTGTCTGAAGTGTTCCTGTTTTCAATGAGAACTTAAATACTTTAATTTATTGTGAAACAAAATTTAAGAAACCAATATGTAGTGAAAGGCCTAAAATAAAAATGAAATTAAAAATTATAAAGGAAAATTCTAAACCCACCTTTTTTTAGTAAAAACAAACACATAGAACTGTTGTTCTTAAGATTTTTTTTCCTTTCAAGCAGCTGTATCTGCAATACAATCTATGCTTCCCCAGTAACTATAAAAGGCAAGAAAAGGAGGCAGAAAATTCTTCAGAAAAATGCTGACTTCCCAGCTAAGATCCATCCATCACTACTATTTACCTATTTACATGTTAGATATCTAGTTTAAACTACTTGTCTAAGCTTCTGCCATGGTAATCAAAACAGGTGGATATTTACTTCAAAGAATTCATACCATCCAACTTGAATGCCTTTCTTAGCTTGCCCTAAATTAGTCGACCTAGAGACATCCCGTAACATTTCTACATTTAGGTATTAACACACTTAACCATGAATGAATATTTATTGCTACTGGAGACTTTGTTTCTGGTTAGCATAGACCAATAGGAATACTTCTCTGTAATCAAAATAGAGCAAATTTTGTACTGAAGCAGCCTAAGACTAGAGCTGGCATTCAGCTCACCTAATCATCAATGCATGTGTCAAAGCTCATTATCTGGACCTGTGTTGTCACCGATAGGGGAAAAAAAAATACAGAAATATAGGCTGGAAGGCATCTGCAGGAGTACTTCTAGTTCAAGACTATCAGCAGCACTAGATCAGATCAGCACTGGCTTTGTCTTGAAAATGTCCACGGATGGAGATTTCACAGCCCTTCTGGGAAGCTTGTACAGTGGTCTCCAGAAAAAGTCATCTGTGTGGAAGTGTGAAATTAGACAACTCCTCCAATCTGTTTTACACGGCCACTGCAGAATGAAGGCACTCCTCCTCAGCCTGGGCAACCTCCAAGGATTTTGTCAGATGTGGGTGGCTGACATCTAAGGTTCGGCAGGACAAAGCCTATCCCAGTTAGCCAAGTGGCGTATTGTCTACGAGTGAGACTTAGCTCTCTAAATTTTAGATATTGAAAGGTTCAAGTGTTGCGTCTAAGATCATCACACAGGCTCCCTCCTCGATCAGTGGAAAAATATTTCCAAACAGTAATTCATCCTATCCTAAGATAGATGTCTATGAGGTGGAATGAGCTGCCCTTTTATCAGCTATGCAGGCAGCTAGATGAACAATTCAGACTATACGTCCACATTCCAGATTTCAGATATTTATGTATCTTCAAATCAGATAGTCAGGAAGTTAGGAATAATAACTTCTGTTCCACACACATGTATGTCTATATATACATAACAAATATCACAGAGTTTGGTTATCATATCATATCATTAAAAATTATAACATTTTAACAATGCTTTGCATCTGCAGAAAAAAATCTGGTCCTAAAATACTGCCCAGACCATAATTTTCAAAAAATCTCTCTCTTTAAAGAGATCACAGGAGACTTGATAATAGAAATGAAATGCCTCAAGGTTTAATTTACAATTTCTACTTTTTCCATTTGCAGGAAAAATACCAAAGGCATAAACAGCATTTCTCTGTAACTATTTAGGGAGTTGCACAAATTTCTTAAGGAATTAAATTTCAGTATGCATAGACTGTGTAGCAAAAAGAATCCAGTACGCAACGCAACATAAGCAATGCATGCTGAGATCCATAGTTATGCCTAGAATAAAATATAATTTAGCTTTTTAATATTTAATAATCCAATAAGATGAAGCCGATGCTTTTCTAGCAGCTTTAGTCACTCAACTGGGAACAATCTAGTTAAAGAAAATATATTTAATACAGCTAGTGAAGATTTTTAAAAAGTGTCACTAAGCAAGAAGGCAATTTATGACTGTTTTGTATGAAGGAGTTGCCCTCCTATTTATCTAAACTGCCCCATGACTGAATGCTGCTACTGCTATTTTCAGCCTCTGTCTCATTTAGTACAGATAATGCAAAATATTGTCTTTTAGTTTAAACGAAACAAGCCCAGTTCATGACTTAAAGGGAGAGAGGGAGATGGGAGGGAGGGGGAAGGAGGCTTACAACGGCTTCAAAATGGATGCTGGTAAAACAAGCAACAGCAACATGGCTGTGGTAGAATAGAAACACTGCACAGTATCTAACTGATAATTCTGTTTCAAGGAAGAGGCTCCCAAAATCGTATTTTTTATGGCTGCAGTGCTGTTTACTGTTCCTTTCCCTTTATGCCTGATGTTTGTTCGCATAAAATGAAGACAACTAGGTCAAGCATCATTAAAATGTTTGAAATTCTTCTTAAATAATTCTTCTGCCAATACAGCACTACGTTTTTTCCAGCTAATATAGATGGATAGAGCGCCTGTAACCCAGGTCTTGGCTGGCAGTTTGTAGCCTGGATGTCCTAACGGATGTACTAATGATTGTTGATGGAAACAGGACATGAAGTAGCATCCCTATCACAAACCATAAAGATCTAATACTCAGTAGAATAAGTAATAGAGTGAAATATTTTCCCATGCAGTCATTTTAAATGGATATAGAGTTTTGGATGCTTATTTGTGGTGAGCAGTTCCCTATATATTGTGTGACAAGCTCACTCACTGACCACAGGATGCAGAAATATCTGTGGTATATGCAAAAGTACTTTGTAGACAGATGTCAACTGCCTTGAGCCTCTCCTTAAGTAGCTGAGTACACAGTGGTAGTACCCAAGTCACTGGGGTTTGGCATGTTGAGCTCTTGGTTCAGTCAGGTCTTTCAGTGAACCCTTCACCTTTTTTTAGGTCTCTTCAATTTATTTGGCCTGGGTAGTAGCACCAAAGTTTTATCAGCCAGCCTGCTGACCACCCACTGACATCGAAAAAACCTCAAAATACTATATTATTATATCCCTTTATTTTCATTACTAGATAACTAGACATTTTCTGTTTTCCTGGGGTGGTTAAGTTTACATTTTTCTCTATTTCCTATGGTCAGAATAAGCATCATAACTGCAGACTCAATCTTTTAGCTCTGAACAAGATACTAGAATAAGGAAAGCGTTACTGTCTCTGCAGCCACTTTTATCTCCTCTCCATTAGGTCTTCCTAGGGATTTAAAACAAACCTATCAAACAGTACCACATAACTAACCTTGGGCGCGGTAAAAACCAAAGGTCACATTATGGCAGGCTGAAAAGCAGTAATTCCAGCTCGAGAAACATACTGAGGTTTAAAAGCCTGCTTAACATGAACAAAACCAATACCTCCTTTTAAACAAGAATGAAGAAAAGAAACCTATTCCAGGAGACCAGATGGGGTATTGTCTATAACCTACAGATTAGTTACTCACTTTGGACAAAAAAAGAGCCAAACTCGGCTCCCCACAAGGAGCCAGGCAGTGAAGAAGTTGAATTTGAGCTTCCCTCCTTCCAGGTAAATGCTTTTCTCTCCCTGATACATCCTCAGTCCGAGAACCTCATTAATCACATTTTCAGAGAACACCTGTATGTTTTACAGAGCACTTTGGTTTTAACAAAACAGCCATGACGGAAGAAAAGCGTTAATTCAAGCCTTGAAGCAGCTGTAGCTGCAGAGAGCCTAATGAACTGCCCCTCAGACGTTTGGCCTCCTATTCTGCACGCAGTTGCCCGTGTCAAAAAGCAGTCATACAAGCTTATTGGTTCCAGTCAGACAGGCGTCAACATTTCAGGGCGCACATAACAGAATACTTGGGGGTTTTACAAGCCTAAGTATGTTGGGATGCCAGTACAGCTCGGTGCCTTTCCTTACTTCAGATTTATGGTCAGCACATCGAGCCAGTAGTAATAAACGAGGGCTCCTTCAGCCAGGCAAATATTCACACCTGATGGCTCAGCACTAAAATACAGCCATACTTCCAGGGTTTAATTCACTATAGACCTCAGCCGCACAGGACTTCCCAGCACTACAAATCATTAGCGCTTTTGACAAAGGCAGACGTGGTATTTTAATATTGCATATCTCCTTTTTTTCCTTTCAAAAAGTTCCAGTAAAATGGGATGGCAACTGAATATTTTGCAAGGTGAAAAAAATTATGAAGATAAGAGAATTAAATTACTCCACCAGAAAAGTTCTATCAATCATGTTAATCGAAGTGTCAAATTTACCTATCCCTTTGATAAGGGCGTGGAGCCATTTTAACTGATTTCTGAAGAAGGCGAGGTTCACGTGCTCAGTCAGTCCGCTTCGTTTCCTTTCTTATAATGTTCTGACCAGTTTTAGCCTAATCTGATGTTAAGATAAATATTTCCAACGATATGAAAATATACTGTCAGAAATAGGGAAAAAGATCCTTGTATTGTGACTGCTAATTGTCAATGTGGATTCCCCAGTGTATAATAAAGTATAAGCTTGTGCCTCATAACTCATTAAAAAAAGTATCCAACTGTAAGAATAAAGTGATTTGGGCTTTCACAGCTCTGGCTCTTAGAGAACTGTATAGATTTTTTTGAGGAACAGATTACATAATGAAGCCATGCATATAAGTTTCTGCTCTACTGAAAGTTTATAGACAGTCACTGAACTGAACTGAAGCAGTGACAGCACTGAACTACGAAGAGCTTTGTATCTGATCCAATCGGTTAACTTACAGGACAACATTTCTAAAAAAAATAAAAGCTCCAAGATGCAACATTTCACTGATAAAAGAGCAAAGAACAATAAAAGTGCTTGCACATACCCTGAACGCTATTTGGCTGAAATGCAGACATTTACACCAGGTTGTTTGTTCTTTTTAGCTGTTGGGAAGCTAAGATAGCCCACTTCTTGCAGGTTTTTTTTCCCCCTAGAATAGTGCAAAAGCTGTGCGATTTCACCTCCTCCATGAGACTACATCTCCCAGGATGCAGGATGGTCCCACCATTGTCCAGTTGGGCTGTATCTTGCAAGTCCTCCTGGCTGCTGTGCAAGGCAGGAACATAGCTTGTCTGGGGAAGCCAGCAATAGGGAGGAGAAGTAGGAGGCATTCACACTACTTCTCTCCTAATCCACTGTCTTAGTTTATTTTAACTGAAGTGTTCTGGTTTTGATCAACACTCCCCGAACCGTTCGATTTGGACATGTTTTATCAAGGAAAAGTTCACATTTTTCCTTTGCATTGTTCATGAAGAATATCATTCAATACAAAGTCCAGCTTTTCATCTAAAACAATTCCAGCAGCCAACCTAAAAGCTGTGATGTAAATCAGATTCCTTAGTTTACTCACTGAAATGAAGAAAAAATTATGTTTCAGGATTTTAAGGAACAGTGCAGATGGCAATAATAACAAGAAACAGAAAATGCAGTATACTGTCTTTTAAAAATACTGCTTTGTTCATTCATAGTTTTGAACAACAATATTTGTCAGCAGAAATCTGTGAATAGATTTAGTTAACACCAAACTGTATTTTTAATTGGTCTGCTGAATACCTTCTGCTTTTATACGTAAGGAAGTAAGAGTAGGAATTATTTTCTGTCTCTTCTTGGGAGCTCACAAGGCTTTGTATGCTGCATATTCACAAAGACTGACAATTTCTTCACATTTAAGTTTTGTTTAATATTCACTCTTTGCTTTTCCATCTCTTAATGTAATAACATTCCTCTAACAGGTTTTAACCATATCACGTGTTCCCATAAATCAAAGGAGATTCCTGACCATAATAGTTGTAAACACTATTATCACAGAATTTTCATGAACTGATGCATATTGTGATCTTGATTATAATAATACATAAACAGAAAGCCAGTTGCTTTTTAGTCACCTTAGTAAACTTAGATGAAGAAGTAGCTGCTATGCAGGACCAAGCGGATTATGCCTCAACCTCGAGACAATTCAAATCTCTTTGTATTCATAGTTTATGTATAAAGCATATTTTGCTGTCTTTAGTAGTTCATAAATCTTTGAAAACTTTTATTGTTTTTGAAATGTTCTCCTGCTGCCTATGTTACACAATAAATTAGTTGCTAATAAAAATGAGTTTGACTCAGCCAAGATGGTAGTGAAGTAGTGGCTGTTGGGCTGCCAGTGAAGGCTTCGGTTCCCAGGCCTCCAGCCAACACAGAATAAGCAGATTAAAGCGGTTACTTGCTCAGTGTTGATGAAAGATGGGAAAAGGTCATACTAAGATACTATCTCTTTCTTTTTCCCCTTTTTAATGTTAGCACCTCATATGCAATTGATAGGTCTTAAACTACAGAGAAATACAACAACACTACATCACAGACTCTTAGCTCCCTCCTAAACAAACGTCATGATCTAAAATTGGGTTACGTGCAAAATTCTCCTACATTTAGAAGTAGCTCCCTTACCTAGTACATCGTATCCCTGCATCAGTTCTATTTTGTAGGAGTGTACAATGGTGAGGTGGAGTTTCCAAACTCCAATTGAACCTTTAGAAGAAGGAACCTGTGTTTTTCTCTGTTGGCAGACCTAGCATGTCTTTACGCGTACTTGGGGAGCACCACCACTACAGCTGTGCTGGTTTCCAGCCATCAACCTCCTAGTTCACAAGAGAGGATTTATGAACTCTCTTGGATTCATCCCCATTCAAACTTAAACATGAGCTTAATCTCAGTAAAATCGGTGGTACTGAAACACATACAGAAAGCTAAGTATGGGTTTGCAAAACAAAAACGGTTACAGGAGAAGAACTGTATGGTTTCTACCGCCTTCTGCTTTGGCTCCTCAACCTCCAAGCAGGTAGGTCCAACAATAGCTCCAAGACCTTCTGGCTAACCCTCAATTCCTTCTCTTGGACAAATTTCACATTTATTTTATTTTATTTTCATTGCCAAATCAGGGTAAAGTCTAATTTTAAATGGCAAAGTACTACATGAAATGGAATTTCCTTCTTCTGCCCAACTCTAATAATGGCTTAGAGTTGTAGTTTAAGTAAAAGATAATGATATTTTTATTAAACTAAACAACACTTGTTAGCAACACTAAAGGGTCAAACTAGAAGTGGTGTTGCCTCATGCTGCCCAAATGGGTAATAAAATGCAATTATTTCCCTCTCAAATTGCTGTGATGACTTTTTCCACTCATTTATGTGGTATCTCAGTACATGTTCCCTGAATGTGCAGAGCAGAAGTGTTCTGCTGAAATAGCCCTGCCATGAGATTCCATGAAAACTCAGACTTGGCTACTATAAAAATATTCTCTCTTCTAGCTGAAAACTTTTGTGTGTTTTTTTAGAGATCTCAGTAATTTTCATTCTCTCTCAAACTGAATTTAGGAGGCGCTTTTAAGCAAAACTATGAAACATTCAAGATTTGAGATTTTATAACCCAGAAACTAGGGAAACTAGTGCCATGTGTGAAGAATGCCAATGTATTTAGTGCTCTTCTCTGGTGAAGTAAAGTGGCCTTGTGAGATGAGGAGAAGGTATGATTACTCTTGGAAGTGTGGTGTCAGTTGAACTTCCCACCCTGATTAAGGCAAAATACTTATGAAAGAGGGCAGTAGGATAATATAACCACATTGCATTTCTCAGTTAACTAATTATGCAAATGGCCTTCAAGACAGATTATAAGAAATGAATATACATGCTTTGCTATCAGGCTGGTCTTGATCAGAATAATTTATTTAAGGTTATAAATATCAACTCCTGCTCCTCGTGCTTCATATCACTCAGAATAAGGCAGCATGTGGACCATAGTCTCATTCAACCCAACCCTTAGGTTGTGTATGAACAGCCTTTATATTAAGAAAAAAATTGTTAATATTGCAGCAGGTTTTTTGGTGTTAAATCCTCCTTTTGGAAGGAAGGGAGAGGAGGAAGAGGGAAGATGATACAACACGACCTTTCTGCCACTCAGACCTTTCTCCTGCCTCTCTCAGACCCGCTTCTGGGAGGTACTTTCCACCCCTAGAGCTCAACTGTCGTTAACCCTTTGGGACAGCACAAACCAGCTCCTACTGAAACTACTGAGAATTTTGTCATCATCTTCAGAGGAAAAAAGACAAACAACAAACACCAAGACCTGGGCCTCTCTGATTTTATCTAGTCTCATTTTGCCTGCTTTTCATATGCATGAGGCAAGTTGTTCATTTCTGTCATGTTTCTGATATTTCCTGGTGTGAATTTTATCTTCTTTAATTTGCATCTCTTTCACCTTGTTATTCCCACTCACAACCTGCTGAAGTAGTTACTCCTCTCTGATAGCATTACTTCACTGACCATGTTTAAATATTTTTCCTCCCTCTTTCTTCCATAAATGCCTTTCCTAAGCTGTGTATATTAAAATCTATTGACCTGTTTCAGTCGGTCACGTGCAATTGTCCGTTTAATGATTTTTTTTGCATTCACTTTTGTTCCCGTTTGTGTTGATTTTTATATATATATACACATACATGTTTATTTTATTTTGTTTAGGAACCCCACAAACTTAATAATGGAATACCTACATTGGAAAACAACAGAAGCTATGTGGTAACGATTGATAAGACCCTGATCTCACCTGTGAAACTCATTAGTGTACAGACATCATTGCTTTAAGAGCAGCACGCGTATTAAGTTCATGCCTGATTCGTTGTGCAGGATGATTCCCTGTTTCACCCCTCTCAGCCCACCCTCATGTGTTGTGCCTTTAACCAAGCGTTGGTGCTGTCAGAGGGCTCTTTTCTCAATCACACCCATATGAAGCAGGGATCAGGCTGCCGGCTGGGAAAGCAGAGGAAAGCCAGAGTACTCGGTTGGATACACCCATGAGAGGGAACGCAAAAGACCAGGTATATCACCTGTCAGACTTCACCTACTGCGGCTAGAACATCCTTCTCAGCTGGTTTTCTTTTCCTTACAGGGGATGTGTGCAGCTAGCGCAGAGTGAAAGCTAGTAGGCAATTTTCTGACAAAATGGATTTTACTTGGGAAGTGCTGACTCACTGAAAATAAAGCTTTTCACAGTGTGTGTCAGCTTCAATGGAACAGTGATAGGGAAAGCGTTCTCTGCTCAAGGATGTAATTTCTGCTCAAAACTACAGACAGAGGACCACCACTGAATAGCCAAAAACCTAGCTCTCCGAGCAGTCTCCTGAGATGAGGGAGGTCTGGGGTTCAAACCCTTGCTCCAGTCCCGATTCTGCTCACCACGCCCAGAGATTCACAGGCCCAATAGCTGGAAAACGATCAGATGATGTTTGGAAGCAAACATATCATTTTCTGCTGCGTGTCGTCATAGGCAGCTGCAGAAATTTGCACTCAATAGGGCCAAATAATTTTTTTTTCACTTGATAATATATGTGGGATTTAATTTGACATTACTACACATATCCTTGGTTCTGTTGCATTAGTAGTTTATATATTAAAATTATATTTCCATGCCACGGTGCTAGAATTGGCTTCCCTGCTTAGCTCAGGAATGTATTGTTATATACAAGAATATTTCTAAATAACTGGCATAATAACAACTACATTAGACTACTCAAGCACTGTTCAGTTTATTTACTTTAGAGTCTTCAAAGAAATGCAAAACACACTTTGATAGAAAATAAAATCTGAAACCCCTACTGTACTTCAGTAATGCCCCTGACCTGTCAAACATAGCAATTTCTGCTAAATGACTCCATGGCTCCTGCGCCTTCCCAGCAGTTTGTCAAACAGTCTCTACAGGACATTTGTGTGTGATTATAGCCCAGAGTTACAGGCTATGGGAAGGCAAAAACTCTCTCCTGGTGCGTCACCCCACCAGCAGCGCTACAGCCCCATACTCCTGCACTGGGAATTGTACCGCAATGGGACCAGAAGGAAGAGGGACTGGGAATTCTTCACCTAAAGTCCCAAAGGGCAGCCTGCAAAGGCTTTTTACTTGCAAGGATGGGTTTTACCGCATCTATTGTTATTTCCACTGAATTCATAGTACTGAGTTGTGGATAAATTTTCTTACGTGTTTAACAACCTCATGCTCTAGAGCTAAATGCAGTGTCATTTCTGTTAACTTGTGTTTGCCAGTGGGCCTTACCCAACCTGATGTAGGCTGGACCTCACTTGGACACATTTGCAGAATCCAGACCTTTGATCGGAATGGGGCAAGTCTTTTGTAGATGTTTTGCCTCAGTCTTGGTGGTTTCCATTGAGGCAGTACTGCAAAAAAAGGTAAACTGTAGTTCAGCCATAGAGCTAATGAGGCTTAGACATGTAATCCTCACCGTACAAGAAAGATGATCTTCTGTTTATATACCACTTTGTATCTAGGCGGGTGTACACAAAAAGTTCCCGCAGTGCAAGCCTGCAGGGCCCTCAGGAGAGGGGCTCTGCAGCTGTTTAAACAATGCACAGCAGGACCCAGTATTTCGGAGAGGAGGACATTTTCAGGCTGAGGTTGGAGCAGCAGTTTAGACTCACCCTCATGAGTGTTTGGCTGCAGAGGTATAGCCTAACACCCCCTTCACAAAGGAACTTAGGTGGTGGCACCTTTATCATCTCACTTGACCCTTTGACATCCTGGCTCTGAAATACAGTAAGGTAATCCTTACAGGTGACTTGGCAGACTTGGGTTGCTCAGGGCAGATAATCACATGGTAAAATGGCTTTCTACTCCAAGTGTTTAATCTAGGAAATACAGAGAGCGCCACCTTCTGTCCTGCTAAACGATGTTTTTCTGAACAGAAGCTCACTAGGCTCAAAATTAAGAGGCCAAGCACTCCTTCCCTGTGCTGAAGGCAACACGTACCTTCACTTGCTGGTCATGGTCTTAGCCCAGCTCCTGCGGCTAAGGTACCAAAGCAATTTTTATCGGTTAACTATTTGTAAAGCAACAGGGTTAGGTATTATCTTCCAGTCTGGTCTGGCCTTCTCAAGAGCTTAGGCACCATTTAACGTGCAGAACTGCTATTGGATGTACATATCTCAAGCTTGTCTCCATTTCTCTTTGTACTCTTGTGTGAGTTAGGAATCTAAGTCTATAAGAGGCTTTATAATGAACTAAACCGATCTGGATTCCTAATTTGCATAAGGAAAACCCACACACTTGAATTCCAGAGGGAGCTAGAAGCCATGTCCTAGGAAGTAGAAGCCTGAGCCAGAAACAGTCGAGAGACGACTGCTACTCCCTCATTCAAACACAGCAGGCACCCTCAGCCCCAGCTAGGCCTTTCCAAGGAGCTGTCACTGCTCTGTTTCTCCTTCTGGAGCAGAGAAGTTTTGTTAGGGTTTGTGCCAACTAGCAGCTATCTTCTGTCTACCTGTGAAGACATTGGAGGGAGACAGGCACTTACAGGACTTGGTTCTCCTGACCAAACAAAGACCCTGGGGCAGGATACAGTTTAAGAAAAATATTAAAAGTAGATACCTAAGTAGGAGCAATATGTATAATCTTTCAGAACAGGTGTGGAGATCTGGTCAAGACAGTCAGTGGAGACCAGTGAGCAACTCAGTTCACCCTACAATACAGTTGCCTGTAGTGGGCTGAACTGCCCTGTGGTTCCCCTTCTCTGTATGGGCTATATCTCCACTGACCACACCAGGCACTTGAAAACCTGAGTCACATTTAGACACCTACATGTAGATCCTGGATTCAGCTGTCAGTCTGGAGCTGAATGCTACCCCTACCCTAAAACTGAGGTGAGGCTGTTTCTCACCACTCGCCGCAAAGGGACCGTGAATAGCTCAGGGGTGGACACGCTCGTGCTCTCCTCAGCTAAGCTGTGCTCTCAAAGCTTTATCTTTTCTAAGCTGCTAACCTGAGCTGAGGCTGAGCAGGTCCCACACTAAGTCTGGGTGCTCTATTCCTCCTCCTCCTGTCTGCCACAGCAGAAAGAAAGTATTGGGCAGCAGGAAGAAGGACCTTCCTCCAGTAGGAAAAGAATAGTTAGGCAGCTCAGTGGTCTCTCCTGCAATCCTGACAGCTCTTCCTCCCAAAGCTGGCCTAAGGGAGGTGTCTAGGCAGAGGCAGGAGCACTGATGCTGGGGCAGGAGCACCCAGGCTGGAGTAGGAGCACCAGAGCTGCTAGACCTCCCAGAGCTGCTCTGTGGATCAAGACAGCGACCTGTGCTGGCAGCAAACTTGACAAATGTGTCAGTCACTCACTTAACCACAGTCTGTGGTTGGAGCTTGGCGCTTGGCTGTGCTCTTATACTGCCACCATAGCAGGACCTGTCCCAGCACTCTACCACTTCTCATATTATTAAAAACACTTCTTACAGCATTGTGGGGATCCTGTGATAAGGTCTTATCTGAAGGATGCTGGCTCCTAACTTGGCTCACAAATGCGTGGTTGCAAACGGCCAAGTTTGTGTACAGACAAGATGAAACTTGTATGAGGGTTAAGGGGATTGTTAATGAAGCGACCCTGCTATTGTACTGTAAGCTCAATCTTGTCACCGTACAAGAACTCGCCAGAGGAAGGAAGAAAGGGAGATCGGCCCCTGGAGCTCATTCAAATTAAGGTCCCAGGTCTGCAACCAGGTTCCCTAATGTTAATAGGGTTTTTGCTTGGGCTCATGTTGGGAAATGGGGACTTAGTTACACACTTCTGATTAAAACTAAACAGAATTTGACAGTGCAACCTTTTCCTTATGCTAGAAACGTACAGCTGTGTGCCAAATATGCAAGATAAAAGAATATAACAGAACTGAAACAATATAAAAATAGGTTACAGTAAGCATACATTTTTATAGCTACATATTTTTTCCAGTTGATTCCACCCAGTCCATCTTTCTTCAAATAATTGTCATTAATCAAACACAAATATAGGCCCCATGGGTCTAACTCAGATTTAAAGCTAAGCACATGTGTAAGTGTTTGTTGGTCTGGAGTCTTAGTTGTTGCACTTTTATTGAAAAACATTCTACAATAGATTTTTTTTCCCTCCACCTCCCCTCCTCCCACCCAACAAATCAAATTACAGAGGGATTGATCTAATCATTTTGAAAAATGTTTTCATATCTCAAGTATAGTCTTACACCACAAAAAAAAAAAAAAAATAGAAAGCCAGAACAAATCTGCTTTTTCCATTGTCAAGAGCAGATACCGTCAAGTGTCTTGCTTTAAATCCTGCAGATGGACAGCAGCTCCAGCAACATGCAGCGCAGCAGCGGCTACAGAGAAAACAAGGAAGCTCATAAAGCATCGGCTCACACAAGTCAAGGAAAGCAGGAGCAAAGGTTCAGGTAGGTTGCTGCTCCCTTAGGCAGTTCATCCAAAGATACTCCAAAGAGACACAGCAGCTTTGTGACATACAGCAAGTGCCTGGATTTGGGCTCGGAAGAAAAAAGCCAACCTGTATTCTGAACTGTCAAAATGTACCCCCACGTGTTTACTACTGCTGGAAGAAGTCATATTGATTTCAGTAGGATTCTTTACAGTTACAAAGACAAGCGTGTGGCTGTGCTTTTGCACAACTCAGTATATAAAAAGCTATATTCTTAAAGAAGTTTTTGTATGTATACACTTGTGTACATTTAGATCTATATATACCTAGGGTCTGGGTATACGTAAGTACCTTATATTCACATAGACGCATAGAGGAAAATTATTTCCCAACCCAGAGCTAAAAAGGAACAAAGAAAAAGCCTAAAGCCTGATAACCCTTGGCACCCCAACAAACCCCAAGAACCCAAGAAAGCAGAAAGAAACAAGAGAGCAGAATGTGGCCTTCCCCACCCATCACGAGGAGCCCGGACTATACCCTTACCATGGTCCTGGGCTGTAATAGCATCCTCAGCCACGTCTTCTCAAGAAAGCCTCCTTTCTGCAGCATGCTCCAGCATTTCACATTCCTCCTCTCCACAAAAGAGCCTTTGGATACGCAAAGTCAACCAGCCCTTATTTTTTTTTTTCCATTTCTAACATCCTGTGACACATACTTTTGTTTCCAGCTGCCCCATGACTTATTGTAGCAGGAAGATCTGCCATTTCCCTCATATCCCTGTGATAAACCTTCCAGGGAACTCTGCATTTTGGAAATGCTATTTTTGCTGAAGTAGGTTTTTAACATTTGGGGGAAAACAAGACACGTCCATCCTACTTTAACTCAGTCTTGCCCTTGAAGAAGGATCTGTGCAGGGAACATTTCAGCACAGAGTAAGCCCTCCACCTTTCCTTTAGGAATATAATGTTAGATTGACAGTGGGGGTATAATTTTCCAGCTAAATAGCAAATGAATTTGCAGGTTCACGTGGTTTCTTTCCCACACACCTTCTGCAAACCTCGGGCATTGCTGGAAGGGAAGATGAATTACTCAGGTTCTGTGAGATCAAGGAGCAAGGCCCTCCATAAGGAAAAATTGTGTAGAGGGTAAGGGTTGAGGTATGCCTCAAATGTTCTCAGTTATCTGTTTCACTATGAACCAAACACAAAAACAGAAAAGGACTTCATAATTCCACTCTTCTTCTTCCCTCTTCTTGTAGTAGGGGGATTCGCTTAATTCTTTACAGCTGACCCAGCCCTTCCACCCTGACAATCATTGTGCAAAGTTTACGGCATGCAGCTGCGGTCCTTCTGCTCAGGGCAAGAATGTTAACCCTTCCCCTGACAATCCTTGAACTGGTTATTATACACAGTCCATCACACGAATCTGATTTGAGACACCACCAGATGGTTGTTATTTAGGTGAAAGCAGACCCAGATAGAATAATAGTCCAAAACACTACAGGGTCAGTTACTAAACTACTAATTTGTGATCAGAAGTTGGAAGGAAGAACTATGTTGGCATGGAGAAGGGGTATGGATGAGAGCTGTTTGTGTTCACTAGTCCTCATGCATTCCTCCTCTTGAAGAACTTTCAAATCGAAGCTGAGAGCTTTTTCTTCCATTAACTGTCTTGTTTGGGGGCTTGGGTCAGTTTGTTGGTTTTGGGGTTTGGGTTTTTTTGGACTTTTTTTTTTTTTTTTAAATGAACTGTTCTCAACACAAACCTTTTTAAGGAAAGGTTGAACTTAATTCACAGTGGAGCCAGAAAAAGAGAGCCAACCTTCTGCTGGCACTTCTGTGCCTAAAAAGGGAAGAAAATTGACACCTGGAAATGCTGACATTTCGGAAAACAAATCTTACCCATTTTGAGTACAAGTAGGATGCTGGCAAACAACATGACATTGAAGCAGGAGGAATGTAGGAAAACTTACAAAACAAAACCTGAGAGGACTATTTAGGAACAAATAAGTGATGAATGTGTTGAACAGTGCCATGGCTAATGAATCTGTATCACCACGTTTCAAGTCATGGACAGAACCTGGTAGATACTGCTTATCTTTCCCTTCGTAACAGCTGCACAGGTATTGACACTGATGCTTGAAGTAGCCTATTGAAACTGTTGGATTTATACTGGTTTACCTCAAATCAGCATGACAGTTTCCTTTAGGACTTTACAGATAGTCGGTATTTCAGTTTGGAGGCCAAGTTATATACCAATTCAGACTGAACTGAGTTTAGATTTTCTTGTATTTTTGTCACCAACATGAGAAACCAGAAAAATTCTGCTTTACAGTAAATAAAACAGGCAAATAAAATGAAGAGCAAGACGCCTGATGCTGCTGGAGGAACTTCCATCTTTTCAGTCTGGAGCTAGCCTGTCCCTCTCTGCAGGTAGGTGACACAGCCACTTGGCCAGCACTCCCTGACTGACCATGGCTTTTGGGGGGGACAGGGTGAGGACATCCCCTCCCATGGGACACGCAGTGGAGACTGCAGCACTTTAATCCTTCTGCTTGACTTCTCCACTCCTTGCCCTGTCTCTCCCCCATAAGCCACGTCTCACTGGGGTGCCGTGCTGTGCCGGAACAGCTCTACCACGTCCAGGGCGAGGGCTGTGCCGGCTGGTGGTTGTGCCTTCACCGGGGAGGGGGAAATGCTGATTTTGGTGATGGGGATGTCTGCCCACCTGGGGAGCACTGGGGTCACCAGCCAGAACAGGCTGGATTAAACAACCAATGTATTTTTTAAGCGGCTTTTCCTGCAAACTTGATAACTTCCTTTTCAACCTGTTGTACCTGGGACGGTCTTCTGTTCCCTGGACACAAAGTATTCACCCCTTTCAGCATTAGGCACCTAATGAGTTAGCTCACCTTCTCTCCAATATTTATAAGGGAAGACCATCATAACCAAGCTTCTAGCATGGAGCACCAGTGAAGCAGCAGGTAGGGCTGGGGGAACAAAGCCCAAACACTTCCTTTGCTCCATCTTGGTAGAGGAGTCCCTTTTATGCTGACCTGCTCTCCACCAGTGTCCACACACTCTCTTAGATACTGTCATTCAGGTGCCTTCTTCACTTGAGCTAGTTTATAAGCTGCTCAGGAATGCAATGGATTTTTGAATGATAATGTGCTATATAGATCTGTGGTACAAATACAAAAAGATGCATTATGACAGTGTTTGGAATGTGAAAGCAAATAAAATAAAGCACAGACATTAACATATATTCAGTCCAAGCAGAAGACAATTGGAATTAATTTAGTTCTTACACTTTAATATATCATATATGTATATAAAAGGAATGCTTGTAAATCAAAAACAATTTGCAAGCAAAAAAATGCCAGGAACAAATCTGTGGCATTCTGTACACTCATATGGTGGGTGTATTTTTGTCCCATAATGCTAACCTTGTTAGTTGGGTTTTTTTTTTTTCTTCTTTTCCCTATTATTGTACCTAATTTGTTCTTTTGAATAGAAAACTTGAGACAGTTTGGGTTGTAGGGGCTTTTCCTATGCTCGCAAACAACAGAAACAGCATCACAATCATTTGGGGCCCCTTCAGCTTAAATAGTACTCATAGTAGTTATTTTCAAAAGCACTATCTTTAGTAAATAAACCCATAGCCTAAGGTTTTCAGAGCCAGAGCTTTTGTGGGTCATACCACAGAAACAGTCTTCCTCCTGAACCTGGTTTTCCCTATCAGGTTATTGGCATTTCATCTAGCTATTTATGGAAAAAGTAACCAGAATCCTCCAAGCCTGTCACTGGAGACCACTTTCCCAATGCAGTTGAAAGGTAGTCATATCTGTGGGTCTGAAATTTCTGCAAGGGTAAAAGTCTTTGGTTTGCTTCTTGAAAGATGGGATTATAATGGAAAATAGTGTTAGGCTAAAGAAATAGCACTGGTGGTATAATTTGGCAGAAAAATAAAGGCCATCCAAACAAAAGGGCTTGCATTTCTGGAAAAATAATTTTAGTTTTGTGCCAACGCTGTCTGGACTGAGCAAAAATATGATTTACACCTTTCTAAAACCTTGAATCCATTGCCAGAAGTATGTAAGAAGAGTCAGAATCCTAAGGAGTAAATTTCTTGGGCTGCCATTTCCAATGAGTAAGTTTGATAAATAAAACTTAATTTTTACATCTGCCATGGATTCCAGGGTATGATTAATAGCTCAAAAGGTTGTGGCCAGTAGCCAATGTATGTATGTGATTACAGCAATCTTAAATATAGTACATTATGAATAAATATGCCAAAAAAGAGTATAAAAAACACTCCATGCATGCTTGGAAAAAATCTTGTCACAGTGTCAAATATTAAATCCTTATGAAAGTTAAATACCACAGGCATCGTTAGGTGGAATCACAGAAGCATGGGGTGCCACTGGCATCAGCTCAGCTTTGGGAGCTCAATCGTTGAAACACCATTTCTGTTCATTTTGTTTTCTGCATTCTGTTTCAGCTGATTTGCTACATATGGTAGTGAAAGAAAACCCACCCAAACCCCCTACTTTGCAAAAGTACCGTGTTAAACTGGTTGTCTTTCAGAGTCACCTGTCAAAAAAAAACCCCAAACAAACCATTTTTTTAAAATATGGTTCATTTAAAAATTACACTCTGCTAACTCAGATTTTGTCATCAGCACAGTTTCCCTCTCCTCTTCAAGGGGCATCATGTTCTCACCTGTGCTGAGAGCAGCAGGAGGATAATAGAGAATCACAAAACTCTACTGCACTTATACCACAGAATTACTCATTTAATGGAATTTTTACGGGGGAGAGTGCACTAGGATTTCAGAGGAAAAACAAGATATTGTCTAAGTCCCTATATCTGCAGGACAGGGAATTTTTATTCCTCCTGTCTCCTTAACTTACCTTACCTTTGTGCCATTGCCTCTTCTGCTTCCATCGTCCTGCTGCCGTTGGCTCTTCCTTCAGCACCTCCATGATGCTGCTGCTCTGTAGGGGAAGACTCTGCACCAGGGGATCAGTTTTAGGTAGGAGCAAAAGGCGTGGAAGCTCCTGGAAGTTTAGAGCTTAACTAAGCTTTGTTCAAGCCAATCAGTAATTTTGGCTTTAATACCAGCCATGTGGTTTTAACAACTTTTTTTTAATGAAAACTTACTCTGTGTGTCTCTCTTTTGTGCACCAGGTTTCAAGTGTCTGAGTTCTGGAAGCCTCCTCTCTCTGTAAAAAGTGGAAGGTAGCCTTGCAATGGCTTTAGGGTGATTTTATTCTATAATACTTCATCTATTTTCAGTAGAAATTGTAGACACCAGGTTTCCAATTCTGCTGAACTGTTCAGGGCAGAAATTTTTGCAGAGATGCACAACATCAGCTGTGTAATGGAAACTCAATTACAACCTTAATTGTTCAGAGAACAGAGGAAGAAGTACCTTTCTATTAAAGGCTATCTTCTGCCTTCCTCCAAATGGGTGAGGTTTCACCTGCTATAGTTACATTCCTTACCTAATTAAGTTCTTAAATGGTAATTACCTCTAAAAGTGTGGCTTGCTCTGCTCTAAGCAGTGAATTCCGAGCCAACATTTATATTAAGCAGTATTGACATCCAGTGGAGAGTTAGAATAATTACAGGCATGCAGATAACCAAGTGCAATTGTCCAGTTTACATTCTGAGTTCAGCTTGAAAACCTACAGCCGCTGATTCTCCATAAAATGTAACTCTTGAACTTAATGTATCTTCTTTGTTAAGAAAAACTGGAATAATATCATACAAAGTCTACCATTTCTCTGTGAAGGGTTTTCTTTTGTGTAGAGTTTCCTTTTCTTCCTCATAGTTTTCCTTTTCTGTTACAGTCGTTCAAAAGTACCGTCTGGGCTGCAGGCACTGTTGTTTTCTGTCAGAAAGAAGACATCGATGCATGTGTCTGGCTATTTCCCAGGACACATTAAAAAGTACCTGTCTTTGAAAATAGTATTATCGTGCATTTTAAACACAGATTTAGAGTCTCAGACCTGGTCATGTTTCCTGACAGTTAGAGAAGATGGACATGCATGAGCCGTCTAAGTACCTTCTCATTGCAGTGGAAACAATGTGCATTCCAGCTCTTGCAGTAAAGGAAGAATCAGTACGAGACTTGGAGCAGTAACAATAACCTCATCAGCACTAGTCTAAGGAGAATTTGGTGACCCCATCTGATTCTAACAGTTATGTTCTTGTCAAATAAAGCTAATTTTAAAATGTTCACTTTCTCCTGCAAAAGCTGTTGACTACTCATCATGAAGTGGTGGAGATTGGGTAAAAATCACAGTAAGACTGCAAGAAAAGAAAAAAAGGAAATGCAAAATGTACCAATGCATTTTATATGACTAAAACTTCTGTCTTTGTCACTGTTTCCTATACATCAGTAAAATCTATCCTGAGACACTGGAAATTTCCAAACATCAGCAGCAGAAAACAGAGAATACACCTACTGGTCACCAGTTAAAAATTGGCCTTCTTACTGTGCTTAGATGGCCTATGCCATATAAGTTGGTTCCCTTCAGTTTTGCTAAAAGGCATTCACATTATTGAAAAAAAGTTTGTAAGTGTTAATTCCAGCTCCAGTGAACTTGCTGAACATTTGATCTGGTCCTGATGTAAATGCTCAAAACTGCAGAGGGCAAAGTGTCCAGTAATGTAGATGCGGATTTGGGGGAGTGTTGTACAGTGTCTCCCAGTACATACTTCAGAGAAAAAACAAGAAGAAAACAGATACAAAAAGAAGCCATGCTGCCCTAGAATGCATTGGTAGTGTCCACACGCTCTTGTGACTCCAAGGCCTTCGAGGATAAATGTCTTAGTCTTGGACAGTACCCTGGGCAGTTCATAATAAAATGGGATTGCTGGGAGGGAAAACCTCTGGTTCAGATACTTAATACCTCAGCCTCTGGTGTGCTGCCTTACACTGTCCAGATGACCCCACCATTAGCACTTCCACAAGGATGACTTGGATATGGCTATGTTCACCTCAGAGCCCAAAGCATTTGGTGAGACTTTTTTTCAAAGAGTGGGTAACACACGTGAAGTATGTAGCTACCTTGCCAAAAGTGTCGCCATCAGGAGCACCTGCCTCACAAGAGGTCTCACATCAGGGCCTCATTGAAGAAAAACTATGTTCGACGAAGAGTAGAGAGCTACCTGTAGGGACACAATATGGGCTGACAGGTCCAGGTCTAGGTGGACCATGGGGGTGCATGCAGAAGGCTACTTGAGACAAATGTCCAGCTCCCGGGCAATGCCAGTAGACAGTGTAGGCAGCATGTTTCAAATAGGTGAGTAAAGCACTAAAAAGAACATTTCAGAGTACTGTGAGCGCCGTCAGATGTCGTACAAATTACTGTGTCCAGGATGAATCTACCTGAAAGGCTTTGAAGGTATCACCAACATCCGAAGAGCAGATGCTCATGGGAGATCCTCACTGGGGAAGCCTTCATAAGTGAACTAAGAGAATACTTGCTGATAACATGCTGATATGGCCCAGAGCCACCATTTTCTGAAATAAGGCCAAGTCTGCAAGATTCCTCACATAACAGAAGGTGTAATATGTATCTCTCTCTCTATATATATATATATATCCATGTGAGTATAAAATGTCATTCTTTTGTGGAATTGAAGTAACACCAGATATTTTTTGCTGGTAACTGTGCACATGCTGCTGTTTAATTCTCATGTTGTATTTGTCTGGTGAGTTAGATCAGGGCATTTAGTTCATCATTCGCTTTTTCTACCTCCCAGATTGATTCGTCTGCATAATTTAATTGTTCCATCTGCCCTTTACCGTAACATTTGTCCTTGTCACACGAAAGAACACTAATTGGTCCCTACTCTTAATTATGTCTACTTTTTCTGCAATAAAAAAGAATTCCATTTACTTTAATATATTCATTAATTTGTTGCATAGTTACTGTTGCTTTTCCCGGTTTGTCTTGTAACTGTTGTGATTGCTGTGGATTTCTCTCAATTAGCAAATTTCCCTAGGATACTTGGAAGTGTGAATGACAGGAAAGGCACTACAAAGACCTATATTAATAGAATTACAGGTCTCTGATTAATTTGTTACATTTTGAAGAAAAGATTTGTAGGAATTTACAGGGTTTATAAAACATGTAAATAAAAGGCTGTGTATGAGACTATTTAAAAAACCCCACAGAGATATTTGAGAAGAAGAAGAATCCACAAAGAATTTTTGATTTCCAAATAAAATTTTAAGAGTAACATACCAGCTAATTTTTATGAAATACACACTTGTTCACTAGCAGGAACATACCGAGGTTTGACCACCACAAGAGGTCTGTATTGCTCATTACCAACCCAGGCTGCAGTGGTGTCCACAGCAGCGGAGAGTGTCCTATGTGCTCTGCTTAATTTTTAAGTTCTTCCTTCTTCACTGGTGCCATTTTCCAGCTTTCTGTTGAACTGAGGTAGAAGGGAGCTGCTCGAGGAGGCTCAGCACCAAGCACAGCAGTCCATCCAGCTGACAGGGGGTCCCTGTGTTCCGAGGTGGATCACGGCAGGGGTCTGGCCGTGCACCTGCCACCTTGGGAAGAGAAGTAGCAGCACAGGAGCTGGCTCAGCACGCAGCCCCTGTGGTGTGCCGGAGGGTCTGGCTCGGGGTTTCTTAGTGGAAGAGCTGATAACTGCTTATATTACGAGAAACCTTTATCACAACGGGCATCTGCGCTGATATTGCAACAGCATGGCCGAGGAACAGGAGACACTGTCTGTTTCCTTACTCTTCAAAAGTTGTTAGACATTAGCAGCACTGTGGGACTAAAACTCCCTGCATCTGGTTTTGAGACAGTTTGAATATAAGGGGCTATATACAGCTCTTTATCTCACGCCACCTAAGAAATACATGTGTTTTGGTTTGGTGTTGGGGTTTTTTATGGCACATCTGAATCCCATTGTCTTTGCAGTAAAATATATATCGAAGACCAAAAAAATTCTACTTGAGTCTATGCACTGACTTTCTTCAGGGTGTGCAGATGCCCACAGTGAGAAATACCTCTTTGCCTTAAAGCTTGCGCTGGTATAACCATTGGGTCTGCAAGCATAGAAATGAGTAGTCTTATTCTGTAATCAATCCTTTTGTGTATTTCTTAACCCATTTGCAGTTACAGATTTGGTTGTATAAGGCAATATCTACTGTAAGTAAACCTAGAAAGTCACCCATTTGCCCCCATCGTTGACAATCATCCTTATTATTAATAACTTCTTGATTTTGAGTCAAATGCTAGGGTTTTATGGAGTCACAAGACTTCATGTCCTGGAGATTAAAGATGAAGACAAAATGTCACAAAAAAACTTCACAATTCTGTGTACATAAGCTTCAAATTAGGTCCCTGTGGCAAGTATGAGACTTATTTGCAAAAGCTAACTTTTAAACCATCTCGCTAGCATTTGGAACTTCAGTTCAGCTCTAGACACCATGGAACTGACTTATAGTTTCTTGTTTTAGTCCCTCTCTTGTGTCCATCCATCTCGTTTCCAATTCTTGTGAGAGTGAATAACTCCCCAGTGCAATTCCCCTTGGATTTCTCAGACCTAGAGAGGCAGTTCCCTCATGATGTTGCAGAGAGCAATTTTGTTCACTGTAGTTCTTCAGCCTCTGAAAACTGATCTCAGATCTGTCTTAGACCTTAGAATTTTGAAGCGCTTCATCAAAAAGAAAGAATTGAAGACAGTATTCTTGACCTCTCTTAGTTTTATCATAAATCCTGATGTCTGATGAATGCTCAACCTGCTTTTTTCTTTTATGTGCCATACATTTAAGAAACCAGAAGTAAATGATTGGTCCATTCCATCACTCTCTTGCCAGACTGTTGGAAGCACTCAGAGCATTTATAAAATATGTGAGAGCTTCCATGTCTATATCTAGAGAAGGATTCAAGACACTATTAGGTAATTTATCTGCTATAGCTAACATAATAAAGAATCATTTGATCAGGATTCACTTATGACCATACAGGCAATGTAACTTTCCCTTTGGGGTCTTTCTTTATAGAATACATTAAATTATACACAACTATCTGGGAATCCCTCCCAACCTGAAACTGTAACCTTGCCGTGATAGAGCACATTGTGTCCCATTTAAGCCTCCGGTCTTTTGCTGTTGCAAAAAGTGTTTTCAGTAGTAACTATATTTTTGTAGGAAGAAGTCTCTTGACTACAACAATTCTAGTAAATAAGAAGCAGGCAGGTCACAGCTCACACCTCGGTTCACAACTGCAATGAAATGCTGGTGCGCTCTTGCCTGCTTCTGGCCGGTGCCTGTTAGTGCTGCCCCAGACCGTGCTCGAGCCCAGCGCCTGCCAGGGACCCTTCCTTCAAAGCAGCCCGACATCTCTGTTTTGAGAGGGCAGCTGAGTTCGGGTCTGTGGACAGGATCGCTGCCGTGCCAGCTGGCCTCGAGCACAGCCAATAGTCCCTGGCCTCCTTTAGTTGGTGGTGGAGGCGCTGCCTTTCAGACAACACCAAAATATTTATTAAACGTTATATCAGATTTATGGATTCAAGCAACTTGTTTACCCATTTTCTTTCCAAAGCCTAATAGCCATAAAGATGAGAATGCGTTATGACCTCCAGATGGGTACACAGCCTGAATTAGCGGGACCTTTCGATACCAGCCTCACCTATCTTTTTCATAACAGAAAGCATGGAAGGTTGTTTTCAGCAGATTTGATTACAGCAATTGAATTGGCTTATCCTAAACTCCTATGTTTGGATAAGGTGACTCACTCCCTAGCTGTACCAATTCCTCTCCAGGCACAAGGAAAATAGCATAGATTTTGGACACCTAGCTAGACACAGCTAGGAAAAGGCCTCTGGAGTTTGAAGCTCTGAAGGAAGGAAGGAAGGAAATCCCAGCATTGATGTTGTGATGGTATAAATCTTCTGCAGCAATTTAGCAATGGTGCAACTGTTCCCTCAGTGGGCCAAGACTTGATGCTCAGTGGTATTGTGATCTTGTTCCGCTTACTTGCTCAAAGCAACTGACTAATTTATCAGAATGAGTGGGGTGAGCAAAAGTCTCCTTCTACACCCTGTTAGAGGTTGTTCAGAACAAAGAGACTTCTGTGCCTTTCGTATGTGAGGCACCTTGTTAAAATTCTCTTCAAGAACTGCAGCTATTACTAATTAAACTTCCTTACCGTCAAAGTAGCCACATAAATCAGCCACACAATAATGGCTCTATGAAAAATAGTTTATCAAGCCCTCTGAACGCACTTTAATGCAGTGCGACTGAAAAATAACAGAAGATCAACAACTTTATTTCCTCTGGTCAAATACTAAACCAACTAACTCAGGTGAACAGCAGCTTTTATTTTATAGCTACAGCTTTGATTCAACAAACAGTCTTGAATACAGTATATTATGAATGCAGCTTTTGCCAAGGACATGAGCATATGCAAATGGCCTTAACATCAGCCTTATTCCTCTGTAAAGCTCATGTCTTGCTCTTAGACGCCACTCTCAGATGTGCTACAGTACGTGGTAGAATGAACCTGCAATGCTAGTGATATGTTAGGTGATATTTCTTGCTTGTGTTATTTTTTATCATCCTCATTGGTTGTTATACCCCCCCCCCCCCCCCTTCTGCCATTCTCTTGGGTTTTATTTTTATTCACAGTTCCCAAAGATCAAAACTACATGAGTTTTCTATAATACCCAGTTCTGCAGCATTTCAAATTCATACCTGCCTGGAACTGATATACTATTTAGGCTAACATTAAATTTGACCCTGACTCTTCTGTGGTTGGCCACTGGTTCTTTAGTCTTGAGCACCATCATTCTCCTAATGCAGATTCCCACTGCATTTATCTTTTACTCCCTGTCCTGAACTATTGCATATTGCTGATGTCCTCAAGTTCTCTCTCTCAAGAAAACGGAGTATAAATTAAATCTTGGAAAAACAGAATAGTTTAAATATGCCCAGACGTGTTTTACCTACCTCTGCTTAAAAGCTGAGTAGTGGAATGAGCAAATGAAGCTGACTGAGGTGGTTTTTTTTTTTTTTCTCATTATGATTAACGCCTTTTCCCATTTGGCAGAGATCAAGGCAGCTGTCTGGTTTCTTGGCTGCAAGACACATGAAGTATCTTAATCTCCTCTGTTACCTATTTTTTGTGGTGCCAGCGTCTGCATCTTCTGGGGCTTCACATATGCAAAATCATCCAGTGACAAGAGTAATACTGTCTTGATTTAAGGATATGGCATCTAGACAAGCACCATTCTAAATTAATGGGGAAGCATCTATTCCCAGCTTGACTCTGTAAGAAAGTAGAGGTTGAGAAATTCTCTAGTGAGAAAATTCTTTGAAGATCTACACTCTGGTATAATATTACTGAATGAAAGCTTAGACCCTGTGAAGTATATGTCAACATTGCTGCTGATTTCCGTTAGCCCAGAGCTGCTTCCAATGTTCCAATAGAACAAAGGATTTAGGGTTTGTGAGACTTTTTCAATAATAAAAGTGGAATTTTAGCTGCCTCCTCTGCACAGAGAGAGCCGTACCAGCAGGTGAGAAAGAAGTCAGAGCTTTTTAGTAAACGGAAAATTTATGCACTGCAAAGGGAGGCTGTTTCACAACTTGCAGGGGTATGCTAGAGCTTTCTTGATGTACACACAGGCTTTGGATGAGTAACCTTCTTCCTGCATTTGGATACAGTAGGTGTGTTTTGGCAAGAGAAGCACCAAATAGCACAATATATTAGCTGATAGAGCTGCTGAAATCAACACCAATCATTTCTGGACAGCAAACAGACTTGTGGGATGACAGATATACCAGGCATCGCAATGATACCAATCTGATCTCCACCCATCCGGCCTGTGTAACTCTAAAATAAACCAAAGGAGAAAACCAAAACAAATTGGCTGCAAGAGCTATGGGATTTGTTCTTTAGACCGGTGCCAGCTAACGGACCCCCGCAAGAAAACAAAAGAAATTGTTTATAGTTTAAAAAATATTTTCCATTTTTGAAGTTGCTCACAAATTAATTTCCTAAAAGGAGAAAAAAGAAAGAGGGGAACAGATTAGGCAAGCTAAACTAAAAGCAAAAAAAGAGCAAAACCTCCAGCTACAATGGGAAGAAAAAAAACATTCCCGGAAATATAATAGATTGTTGCTTGAGAGTGCTCTGCTGCAATAATTTCTGTAACAAGCCCACAGCCAAATCCACAGGATTTTCACCATCCAGCTGTGCTCTGCAGCCATCAGGGCAAATTTGAACATACCTTTGAGAGATGGAGTAGTTCCTATATCCCACCTTTCCCCCCCAGAAGCATACTCTGGCAGTCCATCCCTGTTAGCCAGTCCGGGTCTGCTGAAGATATAAAGAGGCAATGCTTCAGCAATGGCCCAAATAATTCCAGCTAATCTGAGACACCAAATAGACAGGTCTGATGTACAGATGTCTTAAAACCAACAACAGTTTCCTAGCACAAGACCACAGAGTCCCAGTCCTCTCTGCCTTCTTGCTGGATGAACTTTGACCAGCCCGTTCCCCTCTGGAGCTCCGCACTCAAGGTACAAATGCCCAGTTTCAGCTTGAGCAATGACCAGAAGTAACACCAGTGATTGAAAAAGGCCCTATCCATTACTGCTATCAAAGGCCTCCTGTGTCCCATGAGAAATTCCTTCAGTTCTGTCATGTGGTTGACTGGAAATGCGGCAGAAGTGGTATTTAAATTAAAAGAGCATCTGAACTAATGGACCCTCCTTTCGCTTGTGTCTCAGGATGGGCTGAGTCCTGTGTCTACGAAGACATGGGTTCTACCGCAGCTTTTCACACACTTGGGGCAGTCATAAATCTCTGTCTCTCTCTCTTTGGTGAATTCTCCAGGATACGTAAGCCCTCAATATCATTGAAATCAACCAAAATATTCAAAAGATAGGGAACAAACAAAGCATAATGAGCAAGTTACGAGCCTTGTTCCTTCCAGAAACTTGGCTGAAGTGTTTCGCTTTGATTGAGTTGAGGTTTATAATGCTCAAAGAAGAACTTGCATTCTTAATGTCGCCCTCACTTCATTTGTATTATCAGTAGGCTGTAGATTAGAGGATGAACCCTGCCTGGGTAGCGTACACAACAGGCTATTGCAACAAGCCATTGCAAAGTGGTACACAACCAAGGGGCTGAATGCCTCCTTCCTCCTGCGTGGCATGTACTGAGCCTGGCACAACGTGAGACCTGCTGCCGCCACTGCCCACAGCCCACTTCCAACATGTTCCTGCAGTTTCTCAGATTTCTTTTCAATAGCTTCGATTTTTCCACCCTGAGGAACAGAGAATGATCAAGGGAATCGCATCTCTTTGAAAAGAGATATGATTAGTCACTCAGAGAGGAAAAAAGCTCTCATCAGGACTCATTCTGTGCGGAGGAAAAGACTGGGCTCCATGCCAAAATGCTATTAATTCTACCTGGAAACAGATTAAATTCTAGGTCACCATTCTGGACTTGGAAATCTTTTGCTTTTTCCACAATTTCAGCAGGGCTCCAGACTTTTTGGCAGTGTTTTGAGCATTGTGCTCTATAAAGCAGTGTTAAATACTGCACAGTTACAGTCAGGAAACACCTCAAAGTCCCCCAATGTCAATTAGCTACTTCCTCTGCTAAGTCGTAAGCAGATGCATGAGAGCGGCTCTCCAGGAATATATTTGCTAACAGGTGCATTATTAGGAAGGAAAGAAGGTTGTTTATATTAACGGGAAGTCCCCTTCAAAATCGCTGGTCCAGTGTTTTCTGTCTGCTGCTGGCCCCGCTCTTGCCTCTCACTTTTCACCCACATGTGTTGGATAATTAGGGGTTCAAATGATGCATGAAGGGCCTCTGCTTCTAGTGACTCATAGCTTCAGGGATTATCCAAGATTACCAGAAGGCTTATGATTCCCTTGTGATTCCAGAAGAGAAGCTGTGCATAACACATTGGTCTTCATAGATGCTGAAAGATTAAAATTAGGGGGACTGCTGACAGTAATGATAAATTATGGCAAGCCAGGTTGTCTGCTGGTATAAACTGGGGCAGCTTCACGGAAGGCAGCTTCACTTTGCCAAATTACACCAGGTTGATGATCGAGCCCATTGCGAACAACTGCTGCACAATGGCTTTTTTTAACTTTCCGCTATAATAATCCAGTTTCTTTCTCACTGCTCATCTCTCAAGGTGCAGACAGCCAAACACAGGTTTCTCCCCTAGGTTTAGATCACCAATCTCATGGATTTATGCAAATGCAAGTCACAATCCCAGGCTATGCTGACCTCGACTCATTTTTTAGTGAACTCTGTTTTGGCATGGGACCAACCACCACACATTTGTATTCAACCCTTACGTTTTATCACACTAAGTCCATTCGGATCATAGATGATGTTCTCATGTTAAGAAACCATTTCTATTTCTAGCTCCACCATCAATAGGTAATAAAGCCTTCAAACTGGAAGAGGTCAGCTGTACACACTACGCTTGAAAACGTGAACCCTGAGGAAAAAACGGCGTTCGCAAGAAACCGTTGCAGAATTCAAAGTAAATTGGTGTGAAATAACGCAGCTTGCCTTGAGAAATGCACTGGCACAGTCCTGTGCTCTTCTGAGGGAGAGAGGGACATTCTGCCTTGGTCTCATTTCACAGAGGCAGTGAATTAAAACAAATTAAAATACTTGTATTGGCTTCAAGTTACAAGCTGGAGCAATTTGAAGGTGCTTTTAGAATTTGAGAATGAGTTTATCTGCCAGCTCAGTTGAACCAAAAGCCCTTCAGAGATGGCAATAGGTGTACAGAAGAAGTGTGCAGACACACCATTTGATCCTGTTGCGGCTCCTGTGCCGCGTGTAGCATAATTCACATCAGCATGGATGCTATTCTGTTGGACGACTTGGCGCTTTCCCTCGAGGGACGACCAATACGTGGATACATCTTGCCTCATTTGAAGTATCCTAATACATTGTGTGCTTAATGAGAAGAGGCACGGTGTGTCAGATCTATACCAGATGAGGGCTTTCCTTCAGGGGAAAGCATTTGGCCCTTGTGTTTTCCTTGGACATTTTGCAAGTCTCCAGTTAACTCAGGAGCCTAAGTCCCGTTTAAAAATTGACTCACAGCAGATCTGCGCCACACAAGGAAACAGCACGCAGATAACACGACTAGCTCTCCCCAGCTACGGTGCAGAAGTGTGTGCGGACATCAGCCCCGGTCTCCAGCACGTTGCAGCCGGGTCACCAATGCGCAGCTGAGCCAAAATGCTCTGCCCCGAGCTGCGGTACCGCACAGAGGAGATGCCCAGACTCCTGCCGCTGCTGGAACCAGCGTGGTGTCTGCTGCGTCAGGTGTCTCTTTGCCATTCTCTGTGGCACGGCACAGGCGTACCCTCAGGCTTCGAACTTCCAGGGAAGAGGTCCTACAATCACTGCCGTGCTTCTGCAAATGTTACTCTTCTGCCTTAATCAGGGAAGCCCTACGACTGCTTCAGTAACAGATACAGGGACCGAGTAAAGGACAGAATACGGAATTTGGCCCGGAGCCCTTTTAAATGCACTTCTATGGGTAATTTAATAGCTGTATTATAAAATGTTAATGTTAGTATAAAAATCTGGGGAATTTCAGGCCCAAACTGAGTTAACTTTTTTCTTTTACCCTCTTTCCTCTTGAGAAGCTTGTTTTCTTTTTATTGCATTCCAATAACGAGAGACCATTTCACACAGGTACATCTGCAGTATGTTACAGGCAGCACAGAATATTAAAACAACCTGTGCTACTGCTAGTGAAACTAATAAGGGAGGTAAAACTTTTCTCAGGCTGAGAGGAGAAAGGTGCCTATAGCAGGAACTCCATTACCGAACTCCATTACCGAGGGTACGGCACCGAACGCCGAAGTCATTTCCAATGCAAAGTCTTGTTTCGAACGGCAGCTCTGCTCCTCGAAGAGGGGAGCTGGGCTAGGGCGAAGCGATGGTGCTCCTGGCCAGGCAGTTCACATGAGGTTATGTTTAGATATGGATCGGGGTTTTAAAACAAAGCAGTAAGTTAAGATAATAAAAACGAGGAGAATATAAAGCGGAGAGAGAGGAAGTTTATACATTAACCTTACTCACTACACAGAGAGGGGCAAACCTGTCTACCCTAATCCTCTGAACCGACATGAGTGTGAAAGTTCACCTCCAGTGTTATTGAGTTCATGCTCGGCAAAGGATCAGCTGTGAAATAGATTGCAAAGCCAGGAGTGAGAGAACAATTCAGCTGAGAAATGAAGAGGTGAAAGGGGAAAAATGAGCAGAAGGAACAGAAAAGGGGGAGTAGGAAGGGTAGCTGAGTGAGAGAAGCCAGAGAAACAGCGAGGAAGAGCCAAATGGAAAAATAAACAAATAGTTTCTTTTTTGGTTAAGGCTTAGGAATTCCTGCTCCACAGAAAAATTACCATTTCCAGATTTATTTATTTTTTATTTCAAATTGGAAGGAAAAGTCAGAAAGACAAAAGAAATTTATAATGGAATTTTGTTAAAAAATTGCTCTTTGTGGTTCTGGCCACCCACCTGCTTACCAGACTGGCTCCCAGCACAAATTCTGACAGAATCAACACATTCCACCAAAATGTCACTGTCCAGTGGAAAGTGGCTCCACTGGAAATACTCTGTCCAGCTGTATATCCTGTCACTGCTTTTTTAAGCTGTATAGGTACCCGAGGGGAGCTTGGCTTCAAGAATAGGAACACAATATGGTCTGTTAGTGCACATAATTTTTCAGTTTAGATTTCAAAAGGGAAGTTACTAATGTGCAGCCCAGCTTTCCAAGAGCAAAAAAAAGCAAATCTGTTTTATTGTTGAACCTCTACTGGTGGAGGAAGAGGGGGGAAATGTGGGAGGAAGAGGACAAGACAGACACATGTTCATTTAAATAATGTGTCCGTGTGTGTGAGAGGAAATTCACAGAAATTAATTTATTCTGCAGCCCCCCCGAAGGACTCGTATTTGGTTCTCCCAACTCCAAGTGTCCTCGGCTTTGTTATATTTATTGTAAGTTTGGTGAACCACTACTAGCTCTTGGCTGGTGGGTTGGTCAAGTCTCAAGTACTGAAGACTCTTGCAGCTGGCTCCTGCCTCGTGTTCTTCCCCCATGAAACTAGTTCCTTGCATATTGGGAGAGCGACACCACGATGTCTTCCCAGTTTGTGAACCCAGGCAAAACCATTTGTCTTTATCACAGCTTGCATCCTGATGATGCAGCTCTGGAAGTCTTTTCACAGTTGCAGCCTGTGCCCAGGTTCTTAAAACCTCACTGTTTCTTCCGGGACAATAAGGGCAGGGAGCTGACATGGCCAGGATGGGACAGCAGTGATGGATGTGGGCAGCGGGGGGATGGAACAAGCCTAGGGGAAAGGATGGGACATCATCAGCATCATCCTGAAAACAAACTGGGCTTTAGCGAGATGACATGCATGGGCAGGCACAAGGAGGTCTGGAAATAATAGATCAGGAGCATTTGCAGATGGGGAGGAGTGGAGAGGGTTGGAGCAAGAAGGAGTCTGGAGACCTACAGACTGAAAAATGCTGGAGGAGTGGGGTTGAAAAGGTGAGCAGAAGAGCATCGGGTAGGAAGAGAATGGGGGCGTGGTGGGAGATCACGCAGGACAGTTTACCCACCATGTCACCAAATGAGACTCTTCGTTCTTTTACTGTGCTTAATTTTCTTGTAATTAAATGCCAGATCCAGCTGGTCTGCTTCACCTTAAGTCTGCCAAACTGGCTGATCAGTCCTGAGGTGTTCTAGTGCAGGGAGGGGAGAGGCTGTGGCCCAATACCGTAACCTGGACTCCTTGTTCAGAAACTGCGCTCCAAGGCTGGCATCGTGCCCCCCACCATGTGGCTCGTCAAGGCAGATGTGCCTCATCACATAACTCCACACAGCTGTGGCCGATCTTGGGGAAATTTGCACGAGTGTATGTGAAACTAGAGGGAAAAAAAGTATCCAGCTACAAAGAGGGTCACATTACTTTGACTTGAGAGCTTAGATGTCTACATCCCTGCCTCTGAAAGCAATCCAGGGTCTGTGAATTCACTTGCACATATAGATGTTTGGCAGATGCATCAGAAAAAAAATATGTGACTCCGCTATACATCATTAACAGGTTAGTTTATCTAAGGTAAGAGACGTAATACTGGCTAAGAAGACCTTTTTCTGCTCTGTCATTTCTTTGAAACTGATTTGGAAGCAGTTCAGGTTTTCATTCAGATTCAGTGTTCATTTCCAATAAATTTATTTTCAGTACCCCTTATATTTATGCTTCTTTCAGCCTGTTTTCTTTCCATTTGGCAATCTGCGTGTGCAACTCTAGCTGTTAGCTGTTGGGCCTGGTTGCTGCAATGGGAACTGGCTGAGGTCTTAAATTATGTTTGAGAGCTTGATCCCACTTGAATAAAATCAAAGAGAGCTTTCCATTAACTTTAACATGAGCAGTGGAGAAATCAGAAATGAGGAATATTTTACTGCTTAAAAATATCCAGGAAGTTCCACAGCCCCAAATTTCAGTAGATGTATACCGCCAGGATGGAAAGATGGGCTATAAGGCTGATTTATCAGAATTCAGGCTTTAAAATTAAATTAGTAGATATATTTACCATCAGAGGGACAAATTCTACCCTTACACCCATACTGCTCTTTGCAAGTCTATTGCGCTCAAATTGTGCGCTGTCTGTATGAACAAACTACAGTTTGTTTTAGTTTGCCACCTTATAATTTGGATTCTCACAGTTCCAGAACTTCTCAGGTGCCATTTCCAAAAGTAACATTTTTCCACAGAAAATGGAGGCGTTCTGGGAAAATAGCTTCTTTGTACTAATAGAACAAGTCAGAGACATCCTAAAAGACTAGTGCAATGCTGTTTTGTAGCATCCTGCTGATTTGCTCAAAAATGCCTTTGTTGATTCCCCTTGGGTTTTTTTGACCTTCAGCTGTGAAATCCCTGGAGGCAGAGACCCTTTCCTTTTAATTGTATGGAAACCCCTTAGCCCAAGAGGAATGCTACTATAAGCAAAGAACAATTTTGAAATGTTGTGAAGCTGCAAATGCTAGGTGGTGAGACCTTTCCCTGTGGTGATGTGTGCTTTCTCACACAAATGGTCCCCCCAAAAGTTGGCTGGACTCCTGCTGAGAATAAATGCTTACCATTGCAAATAAAAGCTGCAATCGAGACCTTAAAGCTTTACTGTTAGCCAGCCAGACAATAATTCATTTGTACTTGATTTTTCATTAACTCCTTTTTTGCTGTTTAAGGTAATCTTCCCAGGGCTTTTTCTAGTTGTATTAACCCTAAGATCTTTATCTTCCATGTGCTTTTCTTCTATATGAAGGGAAAAAGTGAAACCACATGAAACTGGGCAGCGCACCAGAAAACATTTATGAAATTTCTGGTGAAGTGTTTTGGCATAACTACATAACAATAACATACTATATTCATTAACTTGAACAAACAAACCCAATAGGTTATTAAAAAACAAAACGAAGAAGAAAGTACAGATGCGGTGTAACTTTACACTTTGACAACGCAGAGGACAGATTTACCAGCTTGTTTACTGCTTCTCTTGACGAAGGAGAAGAGCTAACCCAAAAGCCATAGGCAGGATCTACAGCAAAGAACACGGGGGGAAAATCCCAGTCAAGCTATGTCTCACTGGTGCCAGTAAACTGGCAAGATCCACAGCGCTGCTCAGGGTCCAGCATTTGCAATCGTGTAACTGACATCTAGTTAAACGTCGTGATGGTAAAGGTAATGGATGCTCAGCAGAGCACTGAGGTGTCTCCTGAAGTGACGGGAATGTGTTCCTCATTTACCCTTCTGCAAGCGTGATCTAATAATTGGTCTTCCTTTTCTTTCAGAAAATACATGGTTGCTTGATCAAGAATGATTTCGGTGTCATACAGCACACAAGAGTGTACGCTCTGTGCAAGTCACTCACCTGAGTGACTGATCAGTCCAGGCATTCTCTGCTGCTGAGCTGGGTTCAAGTTATGTAGACAAACCAGTGCCATACAAATGATCTGCCTCAACCATAAGCAAGCTAGCGTGGCCAGCAGAAGCAGTAAAGGTCAATTCGTGTGGCAGTCCAGGGAGACTATTTTGTTGTGCTTCTGAAGATAAATTTATCTTCGTGTAAAACTACAGACTCATTTATTTTGCAAACGTCTCTGTGCTATGTTGCCTGCGCTTGTTAACATGAAGCTTGTTCTGGCCACCTCTTTGCAGGACCCCGCTGTGGGACACAGGCATATCCTAAAGGTGCATGTAAGACCAGTTCCTTCCCTGGAGAAGGGACACGGCGAAACAGGAGACGGGAGAAAGAAGAAACATCAGCTCCACACAGCTCTGGCCCAAAATCACAAAAGAAGCAGGAGGAAGAAGGAGGACCAGGTGCTCAAAACCGTTTAGAAGCAGGTTAAAATGCCAAGTAAATGAAAATCAGACTTTTCGGAGGTGGATGCTGCGCACTTGTGGATAAGGGGAGGAAAGGACCGCTCAGGGTCACAGCTCTTCTGCTGCTTTATAGGAGGGAATGTGCCCACCTCAGTCCTCCCAGTAAATCCATCTCAGAGCTTTTAAAGGCATTTATTTATGCTTGTTCAGAATACTGGGTCTCATGAGACAATTAAAAAAGACTGACAGAGCATTTTTAAAAGTCCAACAGCTATTTCAAATATGAAAGAACAAAGAGTAGGCTGGGATTCAGGGATCTCACAGAGTAAGAAAGCATTCGCAGTGAAGGAAGCGCAAGTGGGCTGTTTCCTACATTAAAGCAGATTAGTTGTGAAAGAGTGATGGGGTTTGTGCATTTTTTATTCCTTCTCATGTGAACTTGTACATCTGTTAGACGTTTGTGTACTAGTTTATAAGTAGTGGAGCTATTTAAGCTGGTAAGACATACAAATACCCCGAAGGGAACAAGTATGTTAACATGTACAGCTGTTATGAAACTGGCATTTTCTGTGCTAGGCCAAAAAAATTATCATTGTTGTGGCATTTCCACTAGTTCAGGCTGAATATAAATGTAGAAAATAGTATTTGATTTCTCATACAATGAAGATCAGATCTGTAAAGTTTCTTTTTTTTCCTTTTAAATGGAGATGGTGTTAAGCTTTCCACTGCACTCCGTTCTAGTGTTTCCTCCTGAGTTCAATCTCACATCTTGTGGAATACCCTGCTTTGATCTAATTGCAAGGAATAATTTCTCATTCTTATATATGGAGGTATTTTGGAGGAGGGTTTTGTTTTCATTTTAAATGCCGTCCTGCTGTTCCAGCTCATGGGGTTTTTTTCCCCTAAGAGAAACAGAAAACGACTAGAAAATGGGTAAGAATTGCACTATTACCATCCCTACACTTTCTTTCTGCTCTTTAATTAACTATCATGTTGCAGAGTTTGGTGAGGCTTTCCAAAGAGCTGACGTGAGCTGACCGTTGTGAAGGAAAAAAAAGGCTAACAACAGAAATCGGTGGCACAGTGGTAAAACATGAGGGTGAGAGGCAGAAAAAAACCATAAGCAAATTTAACCGCTGAAGCCCAGCACGGTGAGTCCTCTGCCCTCTCCTGTCTAACCCAAAGTGTATGCGCTTTGCTCAGTGAACCTTAAGAAAGCCTTGCAATACTGTAGGAGAGTAAAATCTGTCCCTTGTAAGAGAGGAGAGCCCTAGGCTCCTGAGGAGAGCCCTTGGGCTGTGAATCCCATGCAGGAGTGAGGCGGATGCTGCATCCACCCCTGCCCTGGCAGGGCACCCACCTGCCTGCCCACAGGGCATGAGCTGTGGCCATCCATGCTCTTATAGTCTCCACTCAGAGGACAGCTTACCTGGACCCCTGCCTTGGGTTTATGAATTCCTCTTCGCCCCAGCCCCTAATGTGGCAGTGCTGAGCATCATGATGCCCAGCCCCTTGGCATACTTGTCTTAAATCAAACAGAAATAGGAACCAAATGCAGGAAGACCTGCCCAGTGCCTAAAAGCTTTATCAGGACTTGTGCTGGCTGCAGTGGTCTCCCATCCCAAGGGAGAGCCTGTCAGCTGGTGATAGAGATGTGCAGAGGAGCTCATCCCATCCTGCTGAGGGTTTTCATGTCTCAGCATTCATTTTGTCACCAGCTCAAAGGAAAGCCCTGGACTCCGCAGCAGCCCAGCGGCCTGGCTCTGCTCAGTGCCTGCGTCTCTCTAGGCTGCCTTCCTCATCGATGGGAAAAGGCTTCTGCTGAGGGATTTGTCTCTTGTGAGGTTGAGATGGAACCGGAGTGAGCTGCAGCCGGGGCTCCCAGAGCCCCAGTTTTCCTTTGGCTTCTGCTCCCAACAGCTGGGAGAGGATGGGGAGCAGGGACCCCAGGCCACAGGGTAACTGGCCTCTGTTGAGAAAGTTGAAAGCCAGCTAGACATTTCATGATGGAAATTTTTCTGCTTCCTATCCATCCCCCAGCAAAGTCAGGCCATCCATGTGGAAAGTTTTGATTGTGCTACTCAACGAAGAAATATGCCATTGAGTAATTTCTGATCTGGCTTTATTTTCAGTTGTTGCTTTTCGAGTGTTGATGGGAGTACAGACTTATGAGTCAGAAGTGGCTAGTGGGAGAGGAGAACTTAACTGTCTGAGCTTACCTTTATTTCTTGTGCTTGTAACTCAAGTAAGAACCTGTGAGCTCCTTTTCTTAATATCTGCCTGCTTATACCGTCCCCCATTTCCAGCTGTGGACTAGCAGATTGCTGGAAATGGCTGGATGTTCATCTTAACCAAAAAAGAGACATCAGAAAGAAACTGGATTAATGCTGAGAAGGGGAGATTCATTTTTTAAAAGATACTTGTGCTTGTCACAGTGGAATTAAGAAATCTTATTCCTCTCACTTGATATATGGCACATTCCTACTCCCGTACATCTGTCCGGATACAAGCCTAAGCAGCGCACCTTCAAAGTGTCCTTAAGAGTGGCTCATCTCTTGTGCACGAGCTACAGGATGATAAAGTCTCTGTAATAATCATTTATTGTTTCCAATTTCCATCTGTATCCGGGTGTAATGTTCACAGATTCAAAAAGCTGGAACAGGCAGGTATTGGCTAAGTAGCCCACCTGGCTCCACTTATCCCCCTTTCAAATTAGAGGCAATGTAACCCAAAACCTCTATCTTCTGCTTTTTAACATTTCACACAAACTCATTTGGGAAATTTATAGTGGCTTTAAAAAGATCTGACTTTTTTATTTGGTGCGTCACACTGCAAGAACAGTACAGTACCTGTTAGCCAGATGGTACAGGAATCACAGGCCAAAAGGTACCAGATTTCTTATTTAGAGTCTGCTGTGAAACATGCATATCAGATTCAGGTGATATTAATGAAAAAATAATTCTGGAAAAGTTACAAGCCATTATTCCATGCAGAAATGGCATTTTTCCCCTTTTACAAGCACTCTCAAGTTAAATAAGCTTTGAACTTTCAGATCTTTCTGTTTGCGGGGGTTTGCTTATAACAGTCATGTAGCCAATATGACGACAAGTTTGGAAGAGGCCCAGGTATTTTTAATCAGCGAGCCCATGCTGCAATGTATGAAACAGATTTAAACTGCTTTTGCCTTCACATGACCAAAATTTTCTCTAACTTTATATAAAATCAGTGTAACCAACTGACCAGATTCCAGGAAAATTTATTGCTCCTTAGCAGGCTAGGCTGCATTTTAATCTTAATTGTCAGCCCTAATAGGATCTTGCGAGGGTTTTATGAAAATCAGTTTAGTTTTAGAGATGGTAAATGGTGTGGCGGCTCTGTCAGCGGGAGCGCTATCAAACTGCTTTACTGTCATATCAAAATTAATATCCAGTTTTCTTTCTTGTTGGTATTAAACCGGACCAGATGTTTGCTTTGAGTTTGTAAACCCCTGGTAACAGTGACAAACAGGATGAAAGTCACAGGGGAAAACAAGCCCAGCGCCGGCACTCGGAGCCAGTCGGTCCCCACCCCGCTCTGCTCCCCACTGCGCACGAATAAGCCATCCCTCCCACGGGGTCGTTCGCTCGCTCCTTCGGTTGTTTGTTTGTTTGGAGGGAACTGGGTTAGAATAGCTTAACTTCAAATGAAAAACACATCCTAATCTAGCGGGACCTGCACTGGAAATAATGCATCAGAGCGTCCTGGCCCTTTCCGAGGCCTGATCTGCACTGAAGTTTGGCCGCTGGAGCTGTGCTTCAGTCAGGAGTTTCCAGACTTGCTGACGCAGTCATGCCAGCAGAGCCCTAGCGTAGACAGGATCTGCTGGGAAACAGCTTCTTTCGGACATCTTGCGTAGTTCCTTTGGGGAACATTGTCTGCTTTTCTCCTTACAGGGGCTTGTTCCTTCAGACATGCCGTCAGATCCTTCCCAGACCAGCCAGGACCACAGTTCACCACGTCCTCACCCTCTGTGACTTTTCCCCTCTCTTCACATCCATGGTGGCAATCACAAGTGATGTGGTGGGATGCGTGGGGTCACATCTTCTAACTGCAGGGCCATGCCGAACCCAAGTTACAAGGAGTCTTCCTGCCATCACCACAGGGTCAGAGAGGAGAGGTGACAAAGGTGCAGGGAAATCTAAAAATCAGCTTTAAGTAGACCTGCTCCAAGATGTCTGATCCTCCCTCACGTTCTTCTCCCTCAAATAAGCCAGCACACCACTTCATGCGCCACTATGTCAGCATCTCCAAACTACTGGCAGCGTTTCTTGCTTCCTTCCTCCTAGGGAGACCTTTGGTGTTCAGAGTCCCAGTTCAGTATCACCAAAAGGGACCTGGGTCAGTCCCCTGAAAGCCTCCTGCTGATGGGGCTTTCAGACTCTTCGTGGGCAGGTCCTCCTCACCGCAGGGGCTGACTGGCCCCTCTCATGCCCTCTCTTTCTCCTGTGAGATCCCCAAAGATCTTGGCTACTGGCCTTACAGTTCACCACCGAGGGACCAGCCAGTTGCAAGAGAGACCTCCACATGGGGTGACACTGGGGTTTTTAGAACTCCCATAACACACAATTAACTGAATGCATAAACCTACCCAATACCTCACTTAATAAAAAAGTTAACTGTAGTGATGGCAGAGGTATGCAAAATAACTGCAAAACCTAATCACAGCAGGAGGAAATGTACAAAACTCCTGATCTCAGCTGATCTATGTGGGATGTTCTCGCTATGTAACACGGAAAATGGTAATTCCTCCGATTTTCCTGTTTTGTAGGAGCAGCATCGTAGTTTACCTGATTTGTGAGATGAGATAATGAGCTGAGGTCTTAGATTAAAGTAATATAGGTGTTAGTTTCAATAAGGATAGAACTATAGCTTTAGCTGTGGATTTAAGACAGGCCATTTTAAACATGACCAAGGGAAAAACTAAGATGAGAAAAGGGTGCCTTTCTAACTTAAAATAATATTGACATAATTTTCTTGGATTTTCACGTTATTTTGAGACGACCTTCAAAGCAGGGCTGTCAAAATGTTATTAATAAGGTGTAAAAGGGCTCATATGTTTACTTGCTTCACATTTCATTACAAATTTAAAAAAAAAAAGAAGAAAAAATAGAGAGAAACCATTTCTGCAAAGTAAATTTAGCTGAAGTGCATTATTGTATTTTTCAGCAAAATGGGTCATTGGCGTAAACCTGTGAACATTTTTTGGTTTTCCATGGTTTGATGAAAATTAGACATATTCCATTAAACTCATATGATGAATGTGCAAAATCATTTGAAACAGAAAGGAAAAACATATCTGAACAGGCTTTTTTTTTTTTGCAACAAGATTTAAACTGCGCACAGCTTCAGTCAGAAGACTTGGAAGGCAGCTTAATTTCTTTGAGCTATGAGACAGAAGGCCAAAGCTCTCAGCAGAAGTAAATTGGTATTGCTCCACCGAACACATTGGAGCCATGCTAATGGCAAAGGAATCATGCTGATTGACATCAGATGAGGATTTGGCCCCGTTTCGTCTCCTGGGTGAATGAGATTTTCTGTGTTAAAGAGAATATTATTATTCCACAAATGGCACAACACTGTCGCCCTAAACATTAACTTGCTTTTTAGAACTGTTGATTCCCAAAGATTCCTTAATCTAAATCAGGGTAAACAGGACAAAACAGGTTTCTGTTTCCTAAGATCGTGATGTGGTGCTCTTTGCCGCTACTCCGAGCTTGCACAAGTTCCCTGTATCTGCTTGAACATGGACTCCTGCCTGTGAAAGCTGTCTGGCCATCAGAATGATACTCTTCAATTTTTGTTAAAAAAAATAGATACATCCCTAAGAAACTGACCTTGCCGTTTTAGCAGTTTAACTGTTTACAATTAACAATTACCATCCTCCGCAGAATTCTGCAGCTTCAGAAAAAAATAACAACACACGGTTTAAAAATCTGCAAAATACTGCTGATGTCTTACTAGTTCACTGTTGTTCTGCAAACCCATCTCGTCTGCTACCACCTCACCTGCCCCCGAGAGGCCTTAACGCTTAATTCCGCCCTCTAACATTTGCAAAAATATACGGAAAAATCAAAATAACAAATTATAAGGTGACTGTGAAAGCTTATTTTCTATGCACAGTGCTAATCCATATTCCAGTGGGGTGGACGTTTCTTGCCTGCAGGCAGGTGCTATGCTTTGAAGTGTGGATCAAGTGCTGAGCTGTATCTTGTGCTTGACAGCAGGCTGCTGGCACGGAGGCTGCTGTAACCCCTATGTCTAATGATGACTCGCACGTTTTTCAGTGTGTCTGGGCCCTAATAATTGTATACGCATGTTAAAATTTGTCACACACTAGGCTACAGGCAACCTCCCGAGTTCTGCAAAGTGTGCAGCAACACCATTACATTGCTTAGAGTAGCACGACACATACCACATACAAGATATATACAAGACATATACCCTGGAGAACAAATGGAAAGTAAAAGCCTGAGGTCACAAATTTTCCCTGTATCCTACGGTTCTGTTACTGCAGAAAACTGTCCTGCCCATATGGGCATGCCTCAGGACAACCCATGAATGTTAACTAAGGTGGCTCTTGCTGCCTTACTTTCTTCTGTCACCTGGGTTTCCAGCTGCCCAGCATTTTCCATGTCAACATAATTTTGCTCCCTGGCGCGTGACAAAGCCCCAGATTAGAAAGTGTAGCTGAACTACACTTTGCGGCCTTAAAATATTTTAGTTATTCCCTTCCTTGCAGCCTTCTTTCCCTTTCTGCTGCCTACGAAATTAATTTAGTCGTAACGCCTGTGGCTTTGCTGATTCCCTGTCACATCTTCATGTGGACAAGTCACTGAAGTCCACGTGATCCACAAGAGCATTTGTGTCTTTCTTAGTCTCACAGCTGGGTCAACTGCTTCAGACTACATATGCTGCGCTCTTATTTCCAGCATGGTGTGAAGTCGGTGTAGCCCCATTCAGATTCCTAACAGTACATTACCTGGATATCTAACTTATAGCAGAGTTTTGACACAATTATTCTGTTGTCAGCATAAAACAAGCTTTTCTAGACTTCTAATTTTTATATCTAAGCCACCTGTTACAATAACCCAGGTAATTGGTAGTTGAGTGATAACAAATTCCCTGTTCTAGGGACCAAGAGAATGAACCAAGGGCCTTAAAGTAAATTGTCTCACTTTAGCTCTGTTAAGGTGAGGAAAACATCTGTGCAGGACTGCCAGGTGGGACACAGGACCCAACGGATACACAGCAGCAGCTGGAGCCCAGGCAGAAGACCTTAGCAGTCTCAAAGGCACTAAATGCTTCGTCAGGTGGCTGAATCCCACTTAATTTATCCAATCTTAGTTTGATAAATGGACCCACTGAAGCCCAGAACAGATCAGGAAACCTCTATATTTTCTCTGTTCGGAGACATTAGCATGTTGGTGATGTGATGGTCATGGTCCGTAATACGCAGTAGTACATAATCTATGTTCCCCTGTGAAATATTCTCTAAACATTCAGTCCGGTGGCTTGCATTTCTTGAGTAAGAGTCAATATTCATTTCTGTTTTCATCTCTTTGTACATATTTTTCATTTCTGCCTATGTAGTTCCAGGCTCTCTAATACATTTCTATTCCAATATAACTTAAAGTGATAGCCCTTAGACAATAGGTATAAATTCAAACCATGGATCTGCAAGCACAGAAAGTTTATACCAACTATATCACCTATCGTTTCAGGCTTCAGGAATGGCTGCCATATGACCAGAAATACATCAAATGTCCCTCTTGGAAGATATAAAACCCACTCCACCTGCTCACAAAATTCTCCACACCAGCATGAGATCCATGGCCGTTATTCCTTTTACATAACGTTGTTGTGGTTATTGCAGTTAGAGCCACGCTTTATTAAAATTGACTTGCATTATTAACATCAACTTATGGTCACTGCCATCCAAAAAAGAATTAGTCTTTTGAGAATATTTGAAGCAGAGCCAATTTCAGCTCTGAAAAACTGCTCTTGAAGTCTTTTGTCCACAACTTTTCGCATCTGTGGCCCATCTCCTTTTCTAAAGCCACAGGCATCCTTTTCCTTAGATGGTTTGTGTATATCTTTGTATATATGTTTTTAAAATTATGTTTAAACAAGTTAGTGATGCTGTGCTCCGGAATAGCCTCTTTATTCTATTGATTCAAATCCTCTTTTACACCGGCTGACAGACTGAGAAATAATAATACAAAAAAAGGTAATAATAGCAGGAAGTTCCCTGTGTCCCCATAAGAGTCCCTGTGTAGAATGAGAGCAGAATCTTAAATCACAGGGAGAAGGCAATTCATCGTAATTGTTTGTGCTATGGTATTAAGCATGTCAGAGATAGCACATCTGGATCCTTTGTACCACTATCACAGTACCCAAAACCGTATCTGACAGACAATTTCCTGTACTTAATGTGACAAACACTCTCAGAATCTTAAATGTCTCTTAGAGCAGAGGACATTTTTGAAATCCAACCACTATAAAACAAGCCCTCATTTCTTTCCCATTTCAGCACGCTCTGTTGTGTTCAGTAATTTCTCATTTGTGCTGACAAACAGTCCCATCCTTGATCAGTTTGCAAGAGGCTCCAGGGATCCATCATGCTTCCCATCAGATGGGGTTGTAAACTTCCGTCTTGTCACTCCAATTGTATTCGGGTTCACATAATTCACATCCTGGCTCCCTGGATTCTTCTCACAGACGCAATTAGGTATGACATTCTCATTCACTTCCTTTTCTGATGTCCTGAGCCTAGTTGCCACATGATCCTTACTCCCCACCCCAGCTGTTTGCCTGCCTGTAGACATATGTGGAATAACAATAGCCAGGGGATCGAGGCAGCATGTTCCCAGCTCCTTTGCTACATCCATGGGAGAAGTGATTGCAATTAGCTGTTACATGTCTTTGGTATATTCAGTCCTATTCCTATTCACACAATTACTATACGCTTTTTATTAAGCAATTTCCTTAGCCACTGCTTTTCTTGAAAGTCTGTTTTAATCCTGTGCCAGAGGATCTCAACAGTATTTACAGCAGTAGACACTTGTCCAGGCAGGGAACAGAAATGAACAGCCAACATTCATTTCCGTGGCTCCGCTTCCTAATATTTGTTACTCTTAATAATCAATGATACAGATATTAAGCCTTAGTCAAAAATGGTTTTGACAAATATTTTTGATAAAAACCCAATACATTCTAAAAGATAATTTTTTACCAGAGACAGTAGCAAGTACATTCAATTCCTTTCTCATCCCCGACAGAATCAAAATGACAAAAGATCTTTCCTGGTCCGAATTAACTGTGATAATAAAGAACTTAATGTCAAGTTGAGTAATGATATATTTAATGGTTCAGAGTGTAGCTGCTAGTTTAATTCATGAACATAATAAAATGTAGGTTAGGAAACATTCGTATTACAGTGAAGTAATATGCTCAGCTGAAATTTTAGCAGGAAAATGCATTACAGTAAAAAAATAGTCAGTATTCATATATCAACATGGGTTTAGCTCATCTGACAAATCTTTTAGATAAAAAACACCACAAAAGCACAGTTTGAGACAGCTCAGAAACACATTACATTCATTTAATCGCAGATGTGAAACTACTGACACTTTGGGCCTTTTAATACATTCCCTGGAATCTACTTCAGTAATTAACCTCCTTACATAAGCAAGATCACAGACTTTCAGTGCAAAGAGCTGGTTCGCTGAAATGCCTTGGGGCTGTTCTATGAAGCTGTCTGAGAGAGCACTTGGGTTTGTCCATATTCAGTGCCTGGTTTTATCACCAGTTTCCTCCTTAGCCTTATGTGTGCAAGTCCGTTAGCACAGTTTAGCTCAGTTTTCATGAAAAAAATTGGCCTGGCAGTTTTTTCCAATCTTGCACAGGTTAATGTAAATGAAGAAACTGGAGTCTCTCTGATGAATTTTACTAGCTGAATTTGAGCTGTTCATGGATTGGGAAGGAAGAATATTGTATGTCTCTTATCCCTCTTACTGCTCAAGGACCTCTCTTGCCACTTACTCCTTCATGCCTTTTCCACTTCTCTGGTTCCTGTCTTTTAAAGAACTCTAAACTGCTCAGGCAAATTTTATAAAGTCTAGAGGTAAGGGGATATTGCTGTGGAGACTTGTTATTCTCTACAAGGAGACGGAATTTGTAAGGGGATTTGAGACAGAAAGGGAGAGGCACGATTTTCCCATTCCTCCCCGGTGTCCAAGTTCAGATAGATAAAGGATTCAACCCTATCAAGTGGTGAATGACATCACCCCTCTACCTCCCCAAGAAACCGAAGCAGGCTCAGCATTTTGCAAAATACACCAAGGGTCAGCTTACAGTTCAAAAAAGCAAGACTTGAAAAGAACAAAAAGCAATTTAATCCAAACCACTGCACAAAAAGAGAGCCCTTCAGTGAAAGGATGAGAATATTGCTATTGACAGGGGTGGGGAGAAAACCTGCCAGTTTTCTTGATATATAATTATCAAGAATAATCAAATTGCCATGAATAATGCCAGAAGAGATCCAAGCCTCCCCTTGGTCCTTGAATGAGGTCCTAATGTAATATTTCCCCAGCCTGACACAGCCCAATTCCTTCCTGGAGGAGTGGTGTCCAGGCAGCTTCCCTAGCCTGAACCTTTGCAGGGGTAGGTTTTGGTTCTGACCTGGAGCAGCGTTAGGTGTTTGCTGTATAATGGGCTGACCCAAAGTCAAATATCCCCTCAGCTGAGGAGTGTTGAATCCAGCCTAAATCAGCCGAGTTTTCTCCCATGCCAGAAAACCTTTGGCTGAGCAATTAGGACTGGTCTTAGAGCAAAGCCAAAGAATTGGCTTTTAATTTTGTGGTTTCAATCCTATTTCAGAATTTAAACTGATAATCCTCCATCTTTATTTAAAAATAAATCCTGCTGCCTCACTTAATCGTGTCTCTAAACATACTTGGGTCAGATCTGCAGTGCCCTGCTGTCCTTCCCAGAGGGAAAGCCAGCCGTTCTAGCTCCTCAGGCTCATTCTGCAGGCATCCCTGGGGGCCACGCAGCCAACAGAGCTATCTCTTGGGGCACCCTTTGCCTCCCAGCTCTGCCCTGGTGAGCCCCAGCTTCTTAGGGGCCCTGACAGCCAGCCAAATTTGGGGCAGATCTGGCATCGCATGAAAAACAGGTTGAACTGTCATTCAACAGGACAGCCAGGACACAAAGGTGGATCAAGGCCAAATCAGGGCCTTTACGCTGAGCTGAGTGCAGCAAACCCTTGGATTTGATAAGCTAAATATGTTTATTCTTTTTTCTTACAAATTAACCTGTCCTGCTTTGCTTTTTTCTTCTTTCATTTGTCAAAATCAGATTTCTTCTTTCTTTGAATATCTGCCTCTGTCTTTTTCTTAATTGTTTTTTGTTTCCAGTGATAGACTTATTAATGCTCACTTCATTGTTTATGCCATTCCTGACATTGCTTTACTGACTCGTTAAACTTTTTTTTCCTATTCATGCTGTATTTTCCCCCCAAATGAAATCCCTTCTGAGAACAACACGTTCCCCTGAAATCCTTTAAACGGTGTACCAAATCATTCTCTGGAGATAGTTTGACCCAGGTGTGACATCTTATCCTTGCCATTAAATAGTTGTTTGGTTTTGACATGATAAATCACTAGTTTCTGTTAAATAGACTTGGTTTTCAGTTGGCATTCAGGTCTCCTGGCAAAGGCAGGAATGCATTGTCTTTCTTCCTACCATTCTTTTCTTATATTATTTGAGATTATAATGATACATGTTTTTTCTTCCTTTGAATTCCAAAGCACTAAGGTCTTGGCCATGTGTCTTTCTTCTGTATGCTTGATTTTATTGGGTAACATTGAGAGGAACATAACCTTGGATGAGATTGTGTGAAAAAAACAAAACCAACCTTCCCCAACACCCCACAAAAGAAAACCCTTATGGTTTTATTGTTCAATCAAGGATTTACTATCAAATTCCACTTCAGCGATTCCAGACATCATCATTAAAAAGTGGATGTGGACTCGGAAAAATGTCCCATTGTTATTTTGAGTCAATTGCTAACACAAAATATTCTCTGATAAGAGACGCCCTGAAGGAGTGGTGCTGGGATCTCTGTTACAGCATCGTGGCTCTGCGGGGGACATCCCTGCACAGCAGATGAATCTCATCCTACCAGCCCAGAGAATAAGCAGGGCTCGTTTCCTAGCAAGCTGTATTATGACCGAGCAAAAAGGTCAATGAAACAATGAATAAACGCACCGTCACGGAATATAGTACTAACGCTCTTTCCTGACTGACCACTGCTTCTATGGATTTTAACAAGTTCAGCGTTGTAGGGTGGAATTCACTCCCTCCAACTTATCTGCAATGCAAACGACTCATCTAATCTCTTTGGACATCTATTTTAGAATGAGATGGCTCAACTCCCTGATGTGCTTATTTCTCTTCNGGGCATTGAACTATATGATCTTTAAAGGTCCCTTCCAGCCCAAACCATTCTACGATTCTATGAGGTGAATTTCTACTCCATAGAGTTTTTCATGTGGCTGGATGAATCCCATCCAGACAGGTTTCTCTTGGTATTTTGCTGTTTCCATTGAAAAACGGAGGAGAAAACTTCAGGAGGCTACAGAACATTGCAAGTATATAAGTTTTGCAACATCAAAGGCAGTGGGCATGTTCTAGAGGCAAACCCACTGCAAGAGCTAGTTGGTAATATTCTGAATTACTTCAATGATTCAATCGCGTTTAAACATTCATAGTAGCATAGAATCACAGTACTTCAGTTTTATTCCCTAGAGCATTAGGAAATAAAGACAAATTGTCTAAATAAACAGAGGCACGCTCCAGATGAGACTCTTGTATCGAAGTTCCTCACTGAAGACATTTTGCTGATGAATTTAATGGCACCACAGTTTTAACCAAAAAGTCTGTTATATCACCCATCATTATGTTGACACAAAAGGAGGATATTGTGAGGGCTGTATCCAAAATGTTCGAGTACTATGATTATATGCTAGCATGACTGTAGGAAGGGCCACAATCCCTTCAGATGTATACCTCGCGCAGCACAGACATTACCATGGCCATGGACGCTTCGAGATGTACCTGATCTGGTGTGGACTTAAGCATGGCCACAGATGCTTCAGGGTTTCCTGCTCCCACGTGGTCTCATCCATAGGTCACAGTCCCTTTGACTCAAGTTCACACTGGAGTTCCAGCCTGTCCAGTATGGCAGCACAGAAGCAGCGGTGCCCCGGGCATCTGCCAGCCCAGGTGCATTGCCATTGCCGTTATCAAAATGTTCTCAGACACCGTAGAGTAAGATGATAAGCAGTACAGCAAGCAGCAAAAGTGAAAACCAGCCACTAATGAGCATTTGACTCTAATATACAATGAGGCAATCAAGACCCATGGCAAGCACAGAAGCCTGCTGATTAATATCCAAACAGCAGTAACAGCTATAAATTCAATCTAGCGCATTCCAACCAAATCTTTCATTGTCTTGAACCCTCCAAGCCTCACGCTGGGCACCAGAAAAGGACTATTGTGGTTTAGCCCCAGCCAGCAACTTAGCACCACACAGCCGCTTGCTCACTCCACCTGCAGTGGGATGGGTTGAGATAAAAACAGCTTAATAATTGAAATAAAATATAAATAGAAATAATAGTAGTAGTATTAGTAGTAGCAGTAATAGTAATAAGTATGAAGTAGTAGTAGTAATAGTAATGAAAAGGAAAATAACAAAGAGAGAAAAATAAAACCCAAGACACACAAGTGATGCAAATGAAAACTATTGCTTACCACCAACAAATAAATTCCCAGCCAACTCCCAAGCAGCAGCCCCCCCACCAACCTTCCCCCTAGTTTTATTGATGAGCATGATGTCATACAGTATGGAATATCCCCCGGTCAGTTGAGGTCAGCTGTCCTGGCTGTGTCCCCTCCCAACTTCTTGTGTACCCCAGCCATTTTGCTGCAGGTTGGGGTGAGGAGCAGAAAAGGCCCTGACGGTCTGTAAGCACCGCTCAGCAGTAACTAAAACATCCCTGTATTACCAACACTGTTTCCAGCACAAATCCAAAACATAGCCCCAGACTAGCTAATATGAAAAAAATTAACTCTATCCTGGCCAAAACCAGCATACCAGGCTGTAGACAACCAAAATTTACATGTGTGAACACCTTCCTTTCATACTTTTGTCCCTCCCCCAGAGTAGCTACAGGATCGGATTTGTGTCCAAGCCAGCCTATGTTGTGCCAACCTTGTGTCAATGTTCATCACAAATTGCTAGCAGTAATACTCAAGTTTACAGCTGCCTGAAGCTAATTACTTCTGGTAGCAAGGGTGAGCTGTAGTTTCCCCTTCATGTCCATCCATTAGGTGCCCACAGCTCTGAGCCCTCTCTCTATGGGACACCCGCTGGTCCTTTGCTCAACAAGAGCATTCTTTCTCATGGGAAGGAGTAGAAGGAAGAGGAAGATGCAATTCTGCCTGCTTTTTGCCCTTCTACTCCCAGTTTTTTCTGTAGTGATGATCCAAGAGTCCAGCTGCCATCCCATGATCTGGGTGATTCAGGGTCAGCTCCCAGGATTTCAAATCCCTGGTAAGATATGCACAGGAAAAAACAGTCTAGGGAGGAGGAGGAGGAACCAGAAGCCAGTGCTTCTCCTTCCAGTGAGGATGGCTGGGTTATGGAGTCATACTTTTTCTCTGGTCCAACAAGGTTTGAATTCTTCTGGCACAGTTTCTGAGGTTCAGCAAAGGGAAGGGCAAGTGACGGAGCTGTCTGGTAGTTAGATGACATTCGTGGGGGACACGTGGATTTCTGAGAGCTGCTCTCGCTGCTTGGCCTGATGATCTGAGTGCTGGGGAAAGGGTGGGAGATAGGACAGAAACTTTTCCTCTGGATGTGTTTTAAAAGAAAGTGGTTGCTGCAGATGAATTTTACCTGAACCCAATCCTGTCAATATAAGGCACGGACAGAGGTCTCTGCTCAAGGAAAGCTTTTAATGTATTTCTAAGCAATGGTTGCATGGCTCTGTCAAGATGGGAGCAGTCTGGGTGTGCGTTGAGAGTCGTGGGCGCTTGAGGGGTCTTGAAGTAGAAGAGCATGGTAGGTGGTTTTCTCCTCAGAGCAGCTGTCTGAAGGCAACTAAAGATGAAGGTGGCGCTCCCAAGATGCTCCCAAAGATGAAGACGGGGGCCCAGCAGGACTGGTGAAAACAGCTAGACCCCAGCGCAGAGCAGTGGGGTCGTTGGCATGCTGTGAAAAACAGATCCCTACGGGCAGTGTTAGACATCTTTGAACCCTTAAAAAATCTGCTGCCTGATGCCGTTTACTTTTTGTCAGGGAGCTGCTTGGACCCGCAGCTCCCCGGGGGCCGGGACCACGGGGGCTCCCCCAGGGGTGGCAGGGCAAGGCCTGGCAGCCATGGCCCATCCCAGCGCCCTGGAGGAGCCCCATCCCTGAGCACCTCCCTGGGGATGGGGACAGGCTGAGGCCGGGCCAGGACGTGGCCCCAGGGGTGGGCCTGGCTCCGTGGGGCCCATGGCCGGGCAGGGCAGGGCTGTGGGGAGCTGGAGTGCGGCCCTGCTGCGGCTTCGCTGGGGCAGGGGCTGACGGCCCCGGGGGGCGCCATGGGGCTCTGGGCTGTGGGCAGGTGGGGGGAGTGCGGGGGGCTGCTCAGGGACTGCCAGGTTCGTCGGGGCCCCAAGGTGCCTCGTGCTTCTCACGAGTAACAGAACCCTGGCCATATAGACCGTATGGAGTGTCGAACCGACCTGCCCCACCAGCAAAGCTGCCTGGGGGCACGTGGTTCCCCGGAACCCACCAGCCACCGCAAGATGGTTTGCAGCTGTTCCCGGTGACTCTGCTCCGGCTGGCACAACACCCACGCGGAGACACCGCGCGGTGGGTGCGGGATCCCAACAGGACACTGCTGAACTGCTGTCTTCAAAGTAAACTCCTCGGAAACATACACAAAGACGTTTATTGCAAATAAAAATTCACATTCGCATCATTAAATCTTACGAAGTATGAGGAGGCCATTTTGCAAATTGTGAAGCATCCGTGTGCACGAGGGCTGCCGTTTTCATGAGAACAGCTGCCTGGGACATGCATATATTTAGCAGGGTGTGCCAGGCCAAATATCCCCCTATCTACAAAGGTTTTGATTTGGTGGTGGCATCGTTCTGACACTTCCACAGTTTCATTTTCTCTGGATCTGGCAGTAGAGGGTCATAGAGAACACCAAACCGAGAAGCTGGAAAACAAAGACATTTCTGGTATTACTTGGCAGTCCCGGAAATCCCAGGACACAACTGATACACAGTGGGAACATTTTGTTTGCAAATATCTTGGATTTACATGCAGGCTAAGTCTGCTACGCAGAAGATCTTTTCCAATGTAATTCTTAAAGAGCATGACTCTGGAATATAGCCATTTTAATGAAATCAGTATGTACCGCAGGTAAGACTGCAGACGTGATGGAAAACTTTCATTAGTTTAAAAGATGGATTGCCTCCATGAATGGGGAACCCTGTAACTCTGGGGGGTTTAAAATGCAGTTGTGAGCTGCAGTGCAGCAGCAAATACTGAGAAGTCCAAGAAATTCAGACAAAAATTCAGCCTTTTATTTTCTAAGAAAGTTGGAGGAACTTTCTGATTCCCTTGCGTATTCTAAGAGCTGTTTCTGTTTGAAATCTCTCTTCCACTGTCACTCTCTTTTGTGTAAATATATGCGTAAAAGCATACCTGTGTTTATGTATACAGGCATACATCTACACACATACTGCTCTGTTTTGAGTGGCAAATGATCATGCATTTTAGATTCATCAGTGCTAGATCTGGGATAGAAACACTGAGTCCACTAAAGAAGCCGTTGCTTGAAATACAAAATTCAGTAGGGTTGCCTTCTGTAGCGGGAATTACTGGGTGAATTTCCACAGCCTGTGACAGCTGGCGAGATCAGAAGATCAGAAAGCTTCCTTCTGGATTTAAAACTGACCAGTCTGTGAAGGGGTTTCACAAAAGTGGGAAGGATCCAAATGACATTTATGAAGCCATGAACACAAGGAGGCTTGATTTATTTAAGGAAGAGACAGTGGAGAGCGTACAGAACACAGGGGTACAGCTAAAATGAGGGAATGAACTCACAGCCAGAATAAGCTGACAGGGCTTCCCTGACATAGCCGCATGTTCACTTGTGCTCAAGTGAAACTAGGGCCGCCTTCTCAGTACCATTTCCACTAATAGGGTGAGCTGAAACCATTAACACCCCACAAGTGGCATAATGGAGCAGGCAAAGCGGGGAACACTAGGGAAGAGCACTTTTCCTGTTCTGCTTTTTACCTGGGGGTTTCCAGAGCAGAGAGATGGTTAAGCATGTGGCCTTTGATTTGCAATTACTTGAGAAGTCATAATATGCTAATATCTTTGGAAAGGCTAAATGTTTATCAAGCATAAATTGCCAGCTGACAATTTGTACCAGCTGAAGCTCATATTGTTTTTTCATGTTGTTTTCTAATCCTTTTATGACTGGGAGAGGCAACCTCCACAGAAAATGCCAACTGGAGAACAGGGAAGAATGATGGCCAATGAACTAAAGGCTACAACTCGTAAATGCAGTAACTAGAGCAAAGTGACTTATAACTTTCCTTTGGGATACAGATGCAATTTTACACTGCTATTTTATTTTTAAAGGCCTTTTAATATTGGTGTATTTCACCTATCTCCCCCCCAGAGTCTACATATAGGCGACCCCCCACATATAGCACCTTAAATAACATGAAGCCTGCACTGAATGAGAAGTTAGTGGCCTGTCCTCTCCCAGTGCAGCAGCTGCGTAACTCTTCCCTGCTTACTATTATTTTCCTGGAAATGTATTTTGAGTTGGGGCTCTTGCCCACTCATCTACCACGAGGAGCAATCCTCTGCCAATGATGTTAAGAAGTTTTCACTTGGAATAACAGACTGAACTCTGCACAGCAATCTTTGTCATTTCTACTTTTCCCTCAAATATCCATTGGCAGGGGGTGGGGGAGGAGGGAAACCACAGAGGAATAGTGAAAAGGAAGAAAATGACCGAAGAAAGCAACATGATGAAATCCCCTGTTCCTTTGTCATTTTCTCCTAATCAAAGCCTGTCATTCATCAAGTAGTTGACTGGATAACCTCACTGTTTTTCCTCCTCTCTTCGGAGAAAATTTTGCATGTTATTCTTCAGTGTATGATGAAGCAATTAAAATAAAAAACTCACATACTCTGGGTTTTTTACACACAGGAATATACGGAGCAGCACAGGTATGCACTCAGGCACATTCACGCACCATCTTGATGGCAAAATTATGCTTCAGATTCATAATTTTGTACCATAATTCCTCCATGATAAGAACATGCAGTTTAGGGGCTAAGTTTTCTTATGAGATGAAATCTCATTTCTTTCTTTTCCTCAAGCAAAGAAGGGGCAGAGGAGGAGAAGACCCACTATTCTGCCTTGTGTCTTCCTGGGGCTGAGTATCCGCACACCCCTCTGTCCACAGGGATCGCTGTAAAGGCACAGCCTGGCTCCAGGACAGTCAGATCTTTGCAGAAAATGTGCCACGTGATACACATATACAGGCAGCAGGGTGGTCTGATCCCACCTGAAGTATGTGGCTTGGCAGCCATATAGTGTTTATATGAAATAACAGTAAGATTATAGCTAAGGTGAGAGGTGGTTTTCCCTTGTCTATTAATTGAGTAAGCCAGGTGTTTTAATCCCATTCCCAGTGTATTTGTAAGTAGAACATATTGCTTGACAACTGCTAGATATTTTAATGGTGTATACTGGTACCTCAATAACAACCAGTCCAAAGGCAATCCCCATAATTATGAGCAGATGGTCTTTAAAGTATTCCACAATCACATCTCCACAAGGCTGAAAAAAATGAATAATTACAGGTAAGCAATATTATCCTAAGGTTATTAGGAATTCATCCTCTAAAATAACTCCTCTCATACACTCTCTCTCTGTGTTAAAGAAAGGCTATTTGAATTTACACTGCCTTGTTGCTAACAAACACAAAGAACACAGCTATACATACCTTGTGCTCTGAGAAAGATATCTAGTCTCTGCGTTCCCAAATACAAAGATGAATTTAGTAGCTGACCATAAAAGGGTACAATTTCGAATGAAGGCATAGAGCTGTAATGTCTAAAGTTTGCATGATTTTCAGCTGACAAGAAAGAAGCATTTATGGTTACTTTCACTTGGTAATCATCTGCTACTAGGAAAGAGCCAATGCAGCAATGACCAGATCTGAAAGAAAACTTCAGTTTCCCACTAATCTGATCTTTGGATTTGCAGCTTCAAAGCCTAATATTAGAATTGGGCTCTACTATCAATATTTGAATATAAAACCTAGCTGAAATATTAATTTTGACAAATTTTTGGTGGTCTTGGGCTGGGAGGAAGAGAGCGATCATATCTGATGTTCTAAGCAGAGCTACTCTCCTTTTTAATAAATGTATACATCTGTTCTTATAATGACTACATCTTCTCCAGGCATTGAAAACTTCTGCAAACTGCAGGGAAAGCCAAGTATGGCTTAAATCCATCAAAACTGCAGTACTGTTCCAACACTAAAACTGCTTGCCCCCAAATACAAAGCGTAGTTATATTCCTTCACCGTATTTCCTCCCTCACAATAAACACATGGGTCTTCTCCTTCCAGTCCTCCTAAAAAGCTCTCTCATTTAAGCTGACTCAGAACTGCACTGAATTTCAAATCTTTTTTCCTGGATCAGAAGAGTTGAACGTCTTTACTAGCATCTAACACCACCATGAAATCTGTGTGTTCATGTGAGCGATATCTTGCACCTGCAGTAATTTCACTGATGGCTTCTCATGTGTCCTTTGAGGGTTTGCCTGAGGCCAAAAAGACATTAAAACGTGGCCAAAACAGCCTCTTTGTATACATCTTATTTCCAGATTGGGTTCTGGCATCCTCTACTTAACCAGACTGTTCCCTTGCTTTAAAACAGTATTTGCTTCTGTGGGACTACACAGGGAGGAAATTAGTATTCAGGCAGGACCTGGCTAAGGAGCTATGCATTTAGAAAAGTGTACAAGCAGATTTGGACATTTTGCTAAAATCTGCTTAGTCCTGGGTGCAGACTGGCAAACTTTGTGCCACCAGCATTCTAAAAATCCAGCTATTTTGTGCTAGTTTTTCACTTCCCCCCCCCCCCACTATTTTTCTTTGTATGCATGAAGTCCAAATTTCCGTATGAGAGAGATACATCTTGACATTAATTAGTTGAGCTCTCCACTGCCCACCTACCAATTTTTGAGTACGCTTTTTTTGTTGCCTGTCACCAGATGTTTTTGCCTGATTATTATATTAACTGCCACAAACTTTTCAAAAGGCTGTAGTTGTAGGAAATTACACGTTGAGTATGCTGCCGTGAAGCCTTCGACATGCAAGGTTTCTTTCCAGCAGGTCCTGCAAAATGAGTGTGGGGTTTTTTTTACTGAAGGACTATAAAACCCCAAAGGTCTTGCATTTAATGTGCTCGTTTTTCACTATCCCTTGGCACTTTGAAAGTCTCTGAGTCAACACTCCTACCACCAGAGCGAGCCTGGGTGTGAACATAACCTTCTGAGGGAGGAATGAGGGCCAAAGAGTAGCTGATGCACTGTTCTGACCCAGAGTCTCATACCCTGACCCCAAAACCACAACTGTTTTCACCCATAGTAACCATGCAGACTGCTGAGGTCCTAAGGGCGCTGTGCTGCACAGCAAGAGGAAACAGTATTTTGTGTATGCACAGTAATTTCATAGCAGACAGCATGGGGGCAATTCTAGCTAATGAAGAGAAGGCAAAACTTTGCCTTTTTGGAAAGATACAGAACTGCTGACTATTCCTGTCACCAAAGACAACCTTGGGTTAAAACCTCTTTTTGAAAAGAATAATGGAACGTTATATTTTTCTTACCTTTTTATAAATATATCTGCCTCCAGATTCGGTGCAGAGGTTTGTCAATCGGTCCTTTGCTTCACACTCACAGGCTCTATGGCCATCAAAAGCAGTATTAAGATTTTTTCCCCAGTCTGCAAGTCCATTCACCAAACCACAGCACTGGTGCTGCAAATAAAGAAGGAAATGGGGAGATGAGGAAAAAAGTGGTGATTTGCAGTTTGAGGAGAGTAGGGGACGGAGCTGACAGGAATAACTAAGGAGAAATTTCCTTTCATCTTTTCCCATGTGAAAGTTTTACCAAATTGTTATGTCTCAAATACCCTTTACATTTGCATACCTGTTATAAGATTATAACTGCACAAGTTTAATTAAAAAAAAAAAAAAGGAAAAAAGGCCAGACTTTCAGTATACAGTGCTCAAAAAACATTAACATACTATAAAGCTAGTAATTGTCAGTGCTAGACTGGAACTGGAACATGGAACAATGCTGGGTATAGTATTTTTTGACAATCAAGTCTTCTTTCTGCACGTTATATTTGCAGAAGGTAAGTAAGAGCTCCGGTAACATCCACATTTCACGTCTTGAAAAGCCAGGCTGAAAATGTAGAATTCAGGCACATAAAGCTCTGAAATCTAGAAAAATAATGACCTTGAATGATGGTTAGCCCTTTAAATTAGAAATGGACTGAGGAGGCCAGGGCTCCATTTGGGGTTTGTGAAACCTAAACCAGGTGCAGTTTCACTTCATGTTCCACTTTATTCAAGCCACTAAAGCTCAGGGGTGCAGACTTGGTTTTGAGGTCCTTCCTCTTTTAAAAAGCAGCTGGAAATGTTCACGTAATTTTGTATAAAAGCAAAGGCCGTGGGACATAATAAAGCAATCCTGGTCTATTTAAAAATTAATACAGTAATTATGGGATTTTTCATTTTGCTCACCCTTCAATCATCTCTCCAGGGAGCTGCTTATTGTATCAGAAGAAATAAGCTGGCTAAGAAGCAGAGGACAGGCTGGAGGTAGAATGGGGAAGGAGAAGCGGAAGTAATATAAGCCACCCAAATACTGTTTCTTGCTTACTTTTCTTCACACCAGCAGACTTTAAAAATATAGGAATTCTTTAAGCCTAATCATCAAAGTCATCACCCATTAGGGACTAAAAAAAAAAAAACCAGCAGCATAGACTCAGTGGGAGGGGCAGAGGTCTACACCATCGATGATACCAGCAAGATTCAAGGGTATTCTCGGTGTGATGCCCAGGAGCAAGTTGGCACTAAGTGTCCACCTTCTGGGGTCCTGCAGGTGGGTGAAGCCACGACAGGTGTAAGCAAAGTGAAAACAAACCTCCCTTTTATCGTATTTTCTTCCACCTTCCTACACAGTAAAGTATGGCATTTAATGACTACATAACAATAAGAGATTCCAAATGAAATACACTCCTGAAGTTTTCCTTATCCCTGGGGTAATCTGGATAGCTAAGAGCTGGGATACAGTGAAGGAGCAAAGTCTCTTCAGAAAGGAAAGCTCTAACAAAGGAGCAGGCAACCTTCTCATGAAAGAGCTTAGCTGTCAGTCTCGCTTCCACGTTGTGCGTCCTTGCTCCATTGCTCTTATAAACACTATTGCACAGAGAAATCACCACAGAAAGCCCATGTCATATCAAGAGAGCAGAAGCCCTTTGTGTAGCATTTCAACTTGCGTTTAAGTCAGACCCTTCCCCATCCCCAGGGAATGAAATTCAAATCTCTGGCAGAGTAGCCATACAATGAAGCATAGATAAATGCTAGTGATGGGACAGATAGCAACAACCCCTGCCCTCCATTACATTTTAATTACCGTTCTCTCAAACTTCTGGAAATTCTCTTGAAACACTTTAGCTTCTTCTGTAGAGCTTTGCAATGAATTAATATTTGCCTGGAAAGTCTCATTAAGGGAGGTTTCAATCTGCAAGTATAAATATTTTATTAGTTTTTGGGGTAGAAACAAAATCTAGGAAGACATCAATGAAAATGCAGGATAATACTCTACCTTAGATCTGTGCACTGCTCCTAAAATACCTCCTGTGATCTGAAGGATCAGGATCAGCAGCAGTCCAATAAAAAACTAAAAAGAAAACAAAAGAGTTAGAAAACTATAGTACTTTTGACAAAGATTATGTAATTTCTTCTACGTGAATGTTAAGCTTTCATGTGCTTGAATAACCATGTAGGTAGAATGAACTGAAGCTCAAGTCAGAGCTGTTCCAGTTATTCTTTCTTTGGTGATGAGAAAAGGGGGTGCTTGAGATGGAGTGTGTTCAGCTGGTGGTCAAAACAAGGTGCGTGCCAGAGTAGTGGCACGATAGGCAGTGTGTAGGTGCAGCATTGGGCAGAAGGACAGGGAGGACATTCTAGGAGGACCAGCAAAGGGAGCAACCGGGAATTTATGAAATTAAACGCTATAGATAGTGGGAGAGAATGGGTGGAGGGAACTTTGGTGATGGTTGGATGGAAAAAAAAGCTAGTGAAATGCTCAGGGCTTTCTGGACCACCCATCATTTTTTCTGCATTAGAATTCAGAAGGGGCTCTAGCACAAGGTAACCAATGAAAACATTTGATCGTAATCAAGCATTGGTTAAACAAAAAGGCCCCCATCCTCATTTGATACTACTTGCAAGGACCTTGTCATTACATAAAATGTAACTGTGGCCTGTTAAAGGTAGCCAAATGTTCTTCTTTCTTACCAACAGCAGCATGCATCGGCTCTCCTTTATGGCACCGCAGCATCCCAGAAACCCAAGGACCATTATAATGGAGCCCACAGCGATCAGCAGATCAACCCCTGCAAACAGCCTGCTGTCTACCCCCAAATCCTGAGAAGAGAGAGGAAAAGAAAATCTTTCAGCTACAAGAAACTTCTCCGAAAAATATCTGTATCCCTCAAAACAAGAGAAATCTTTCATAACTGATAAGTATACTGATTAACAACCATGGAGATATTCTGATCCATAAATAAACAAACCTGTAATGCCCCCTTCTTAAACGTTTTGTTGGGCAGCTCAGTAGAATCTGGCTTTCCTCAGTCTTTGTCTCTGCACAAGATGAAAGTCAACTTTACAGAGTAAATAAAGATCTCTTGTCTTTAAAGTGGCTTTCAGTTAGTTTTCAGTCGATGAATCTTTGCTTTTTACTGGAAGTAGTAGAATTGATTATCTCAAAATCTCTCCTACATTAACCAAATGTTAAAGAAACAAAACCTCTGTTTGTCATTAGAAGGCCAGGAACATAGTCTGTGGCTGTTCCTGAGAGAACACTTCTCAGAGCGATGCTGGATATCCTAAAGAAATAGTTAGATGTATTTTCCAAAGCAATTTTCTTTTTCTTCTTTTTAGGCATGATCTCTAATATTACCCTCAGAGATGAGGACTGTATTTTGATGTGTGAGACATTCAACTAAACAATTCATATACCTCAATATTATTAAATATCAAATTATTCAGTTCCCACAGGACTGACTAAGGCCAAAGGCCAAAATAGAGAAAATGTTCAAAGAATATTTTCCAGCGTGGCTGGTGCCAAGATTAGCAAAAATGTCTGGAAGTTGTCACATTTATCTTCTGATGGAAATTGCAAAGGTATATAGACATGTATAATTTGAAGAATGTGTTGTTCTTTCCCCTTCCAAGTTGGACTGAACCTCCTGTTACTTATTCTTAGAAAGCTCTATTCATCTACAGCCAAATCCTTATGGTCTGTTCAATTATTACTCAGGCAAAACATACATTGGTTTTGAATGGGAACTTTGCCTGCCTAGAGGCAGAAATGTGAGAAAATGCTTTAAATTTTGGTCCCTTCTCTTAATTTACAGTTTTAGGGGTGTACTAAGCGTCACTTCAGGAAACCAGTTTGGGACACACTTAAGGATGTTTTTCTGAATGGGAAATCGCTCAAAAAAATAAGAAAGGATAGTAGTGATTATGGTTTTCCCAGCTTCCTTGTACCATCTGAGCCATCACACTAGACATGGCCAACTAGCAAGTATGGCAACCTTAGCTTGTTGTAAAATGTGGATTGAGGAGTGAAAGTTGTTGTTCTGCCTCTTCCACAGCAGAGAATGGCAGAGCTCTCCACTATGATATAATTTGACCTAATTTACCCCATTGCACAACATCATCATGAACAGAGTTCTGTTGCATCCATCCTCTGCCAGGCATGAGGTATCTGGGACTGGCTAAGGGCAACAGTGCCATCAGCCAAATGGCAGGAAACATATAAAGCTATCTTCTTATCCCCACAATTTTTTTATTTCTAGATGGGAAAATACTAACTTAAAAATTATTGTTGTTAATTGACGGACTGCAGTAGGGCAGCAGAGGAGTGATCTGAAGATTTGCAACTTAATCTTCACTAAAGGCTCAATGTGAAAGCTGAAAAAAAATGCTTCCATGTCACATCTAGCCATTTTTGACTTCTGTGGCCAGACAGCCTTTTTGGAAATAGAAGTATGAAAATCACATTTTTAAATTCATTTACATTTCTACAGCCCAAACTCACAAGAAGAAACATGCTGCTTTAAACTTAGAGTCAGGTTGTTCTTCCTGTCGGTATAACAAAGCACCAACATACGAAGATTGCAGAGCACCTTTCAGAGAAACATCTACAAGCTGAGAAATAAGCTTTGCTCAAGGATGGTGGAAAACATGCTGCAAGTCAGAGGCCGGTGCCACTGTGACCACACTTGACAAAAAGTTGTCAGGCCCCACAGGTCCGAAGGGTCTTTGCACCAACAGGACCAGCCTCTGCTGCATATCTGCAAGATCAAGGGCTCCTCAAAATTGTATTTTCCCTAGCTTTGCAGAAAAGGAAATTCATAAAGTCTGAAGTAATTTAATAACCCAGATAAAATCCAACTGGGGAACTCAGGGGCTTTCTTCTCCCCCCTCCAGGAGTGCTGTTGGGACATTTTAATCCTAAATAAAGATTTTTGGGTCTCTAAGACTCTTTCTATATAAATATGAAGGGAAAAGGATAAGGTGTTTTTAAGGAGCCACTGAAAACAGAGGAAAAATCCTTGCTGTCTTTCAAAGTTGCAGTTACTGGGGAAATAAGAATTGCGTTATTGAAGATGGTGAGAAAGGTAAAAAAATTCCCTACAAAAAACATGGAAGTAGCCAGAGGAATATATATGACTGTAATATTCTAATAGGGAAAGACATTGAAAAGTCCTGGAGCTGCATGGCTCCTCATTATTCTCTCTAAAACTGAAATCAGTAACAAAACCCTCATTAGTTTTCATTAGAGGAGAGACACACATGTTTTCCAGCAGAAATCAGTGTGCATCTGCAAGAACCTACATTAATAATACTAGAGGACATTTCTTGTAGTCACACGTCTGTGCTTACATCAGTTGCTTTATCTGACTGCCTGCACCATCTTGTTTAATCTTAAACACCATAAAATGCATGAATCTTTACCTACACAAACCACCTCAACAAAAACATAACAAATTTGTGGAAATGAAGATGGGAAATGAAAGTGTATGCAAGTAACTTCCACATTTCACATGGTTCTGGTATATACATTTACCTGTTGAGCATCTTTGCTAACACGTATCCATATAGAGACTCCCAAAATAATGGAACCACACACCTGCAGGAGAAAATAAAGAATATTTAGAAAGATTAGCAATTTTAGATTAATGTTTGGCATGCAAATTGCACCAGATGCTGGCCAAAATTCTGAAATAATTTGTTTGGCAAAGTGAAAGACACACAAATTGCTGGAGCATAGAATATTGATTCATATCCAGGAAACTTCATAAGGGTAGTTAAATCTTCAGTTATGCACCAAATCCCTGATGTTTCTACCTCAGAGGACTCTGCATTTCCTTGATGATTTATACATGTGGTTGGGAAGCACACAGAAATTTTGTCAGATGAGAGAGGAATATAAATTGCTATAGTATTTATATAACGTGACTGTAAAGAACATTGTTTCTTGTATAATGGAAACACATGAGAGTTGATAAGGGATGTTGGTATAAATATTGTTTCTAGAATTATTCAGGTCACATATCTAGAGACACATTCTCTATGGTAAAACTATCAGGAAAAGTTCTAAATAAAGTCTTTCTGCTGTTTCTATTGCAGCAATATTTGGCCATCTCCAATCCTTAGAATATCCCTCCTATAAAAATGCCCATTGTGATAGCTATTTCCATTACCTTTTTACAGAAAAAACCTTACTGGATCATGTACATGTGGAAGGTAGACCAGGATGACTTGTTTTAAGCTGCTGAAGTCAAGAAAGATGAATCCTAGACATGTTCCCTAATCACTAGTTGTGCTCCTGTTTTGTTGATCGTTGAGGTACCATTCCACTGTGTGCCAGTCGCTCTATTCCTAACCTTGTACATGATGATTCTCACACAGAATTTCTCTTTATTATGTGCTGGAGACAGGAAGTTCAGAGGTTAATCAGGTGTAAGAATTGTGCCTACTGAGAAGACTGAAAGGAAAGGGAGATTGCTGAGGACCAAAGTCTAGTCAGATTTAGAATTATCTTTCTGTAAGTCATTAATACTCAAGTCACAAATGGCCCTGAAATGTTGTTATGAGCTACCCATGAAGACTGTGACTAATCCTAACCTTTTGAAATTGAAAGAGCTGTTTTCATACATTTTAGATAATTTTTCTCAAAAAAAATGCTTTCCCTGCAAAAGGTTTTATATAATATTCAGCATCAAAGACCATAATGACTTTAGCAGATTATTTAATATGGAACACAGCCAGCACTCAAACATGAGTACCACACATTTTCCTGCTCTAAGTAAAGCTCCTGTTCTAAGTAAAGTACATTTTAAACATGAAAAGGAAAGTTGTACAATCGATGACAGCTACATCATGTTATCAAATTTAACTAGAACTCCCCACTGAAATCTTCTGAATGCCACTGAATCTGCTTGGGAGCTGATGGTATCATATTTGGGTCCTGTTCAGCAGTACTATGTGAGCCATGCGGCTACGCACCAGACCGACAACATGGGCTCACTAATGTGAAAATTTCCACTGAAGTGGCTATTGCTGTAAATACAAACAGAATTTGGCCCACTGCCTTATTTGTTATATAGGACCTCCCATAAAATACAGTACAGTAGTAGAAGTAAATGTCGCTGAATGTACAGGAACTTACCAATCAGATGGGAATGCTACAATATTTATTTTCTCCATTCAAAGAAGAAATATCATTTATGAATCAAAATTTCTTGTAAGGTGTATATATTAATTATAAAAACAGACTAAAAAATGCTCCATTTCCTTAAAATCTTAATGTCTTGTTTATTTTCATAATATACAAAGTATACAAAGAAAAGTGTTGAAATAACAAATCAAAATGGCCTGTTCCCAAAGAATCCAAGTAGAACATTTCAAGTTTGTTGGAATACTCCATCCTAATTAAGTTTCCTTAAAATCAAGTTTTGACTAAAGAAACTTTCATTTCAGAAAACAGTTTCATTTTCAATGAACCAGTATTTCCCAAGGGAATAAAATAGCTTCTTTGAAAAGATCCTCATATGTTTTCCCTAAAGTGGATATCTGTCGAAGTTTTGCCTCAACTCTTGACCAAGAATCAGTGACCTCATCATGGTCTCATAAACTGACCAGGAACGGGACTGTTGTCCCTCGAATCCAATGGGTCCTTCTCTTCTCAAGCCCTTCAGTCTGGTGTGATGAAGAAATACAGCCTAGTTAAATTAATACCACCTTGGATGAGCTTGTTGGGACTCTGGATCAGCAGCGTATCAACAGTCTGTACTCCTCAGACGTGGGAATACTGAACTTCTGGGAAACTCCCTCCACTGGCACACACATTTTAAGCAACCAGTTTAAGGGTATCAGGAGGAGCTTTATACAAGGTTGCTCCTGTTTGGAAAAACATTTGACCAGGACAATTCCTTGAGATTCCTCATATTAACAGTGCTAGGAAGGTCCTATGAGAATGCAGTCTATGGCTCAGCGTACCTGCTAAGTTTGTGTTGCTACTTTCAGGGACCAAGAGGTTCACTTTCTTGCCTGACGTAAGGTATGGGGAAGGAGCCACTTTGGTTGTAGGTGGGACTGCAAGTCTGGTATTAACTACTGATCAAAGATTGCCTCACCACCAATCAGTTTGCCTCAAACTAGGGATCAAACATCGACATTTAGTGAAAAAAAACCCATAGAATTCTGCAATTTTGCATGAGACAGAGTAGCAGAAGCAGACAGAATGAGGGCAGCAGGTGAGATTAGATATCCTACAAACTCTGTAGAAGGGAAAGAGGAAAAATTTAAACTGGAGGATTTAATACAAAAAAACTGTCTTAAGGATTAATTTAAGGGCTGTTATGAGCTCCATATAGGCACTCAGCTCCAAAGCACAGATCTTCAAAAGCCCGTGCTCAGATTTCTCTCAACAAACTGGGAGGATACAAAACACTACAGACATGCTAGAGTCCCGCACAGGGCTGTAGATTCCCGAGGGACATGCATCACATAAGAGATAAGGCAAAGGGCAGCAAAGGCAGAGCCACTTTGCAGAGCTGGCTCAGACTATCCCAGGGCTTGCACGCTTACGGCTGTGCTGTAAGAGCTGCTTAGAAAAAGGCACCGAGAATGGCTGGAAAGGCCGTTCCCAAGTCCTCTAAGAAGGGACACTCCCAGAGAGATTGCAAAGGGTTTAAAATGAGAGAACATCCGGAAAATATGCAGCTGCTGCTGTTGTCTTGTTAAGGTTAAAGTCACCTTCATTTCCCACTATCAGTTTAATTTTCCACTTGCCAGCTGCCTTGTGCATCGGGAAAACAGCTATGGGAGCAGTGCCTGTAAAGACGTCACTGTTCCCTGGACTTTATTACAGCAATTTAATGATTTCCAGGAATTAGAGACAGGAACGTGAATCAAAAAATTCAGTTTCAGTGTACTCCGTTGGCACATATTCCTGTTTGCACCACGTCTGTTCTTCCCTATCTTGGTAGTGCTAAATCCCTTCCTTTAAAATAAGTATCTATAGCTGCATTCCTGTCCTCCTCTGTCCCACCCAGGCAGTCACATGCACAGCAATTGCTCTCAGTGTAAAGTATGTATTTTCCTACCTTTGACATGAAGACAGGTTAGGGAAGTTTGTTCCACACCTGCATTTTTCCTGAGCTTTCAAGATTTCGCCCCCCCCAGGATCACATCCTGTGTTTTCTCCTAGGAAACCCATGCTGTCACCAGAAGCTTAGGCATGGGCATTATTCACATATCCACTCCAGAAGTAGTCTGGAGCTTTTCTAATGCTAGTCTGAGACATTTGCCTATGTTTTAGCTTACAGTAAATATAGATGAACATGAACAAGGAAAAACTTCCTGAGGGGCAGGAATTCCAAGTTAGAAACTTATGGACTCTTTTAAATACCATTGCAGAAAAACTTCAACACAGATGTCAAATATCTTCAATCTGCCTTAATGGAGGTGGAGGAAGAAGAGTAGGGAAGCAGTCCAAACCATCACTGCCCAGTTACAAAATTTCTTTGTGAGGTCCAAAGCGATCAAAGGGTTTTACTAATTCTTCTCATTTTGGCAAGCCACAAATTTTCCAAGGCTACTGTTTGTGGTCCCTTTTGAATGGTATCACCTTTTCACTCAAAAAAAAAAAAAAAAAAAAAAAATCCTTTGAGGCAAAGCCCATAATGTGGCTAGTAGTTCCGCTTCTGGTTTCAGTGAACCTCTGGTGAACCTGACAAATCTGTCGGGAAAACTGACAGTGAGGTTGAACCATGAGACAAAAGTTCTTTAACTCAAACCTTTCCTGAGTTTCCAGGGCCTGAAATTCTTGCAGACCAGCTGAGATGTGATAAGTAGCCAAATAGAGTTCAAATGACGCCCAGAAACCTGCCTGCTGTCCTGTGCTCTATCTGCCTTCATACAGCTATCGGCAGTACTGCCAGCCCATACTATTTCACAAGCGTTTACTGTCCACCATCAGAAACTAATTATGACACTGAACGTAAAGCAAAGAACCACAAAGAAGGATATGAAAACCATTTATCAATTAGGAGGCTAAAAATACAAGTGAATTTTCCATATCTTCTGTTGCAACTGCGTTTTCAGGATTATGCCGTTTGGGTGGAAGCAGCGGACAATAAAAGCAAGAGAATGATGCATTGTAAGTGGAGAGTCTGTTATCTTCTGACTGAAATGAGTGATGTCCCTTGACATGAGGGGCACAATATGGGCAGGGAGACAGACTCCTTTTGAATGCAGAGGGAAAGTTATTTTAAAAGAAAAAGACAAAGGGAAGGGCAAAAGTTAAACATTCTCCCCTCTCTGATTTAGATTCACACTCTGTTTCCACTTATGCTCTATTTTCTTTACAATTTCTTCAGCTACAGTGTGCAGATAATGCCAAACACATTTCACGCATCACTAATAACAATTTAAAGACCAACTTACCCAAAATAAGAAGTTGAAGATGAACATGGAGTACTTCATGCAGCCGCTTACACCCGCCATTTTCAACAAGCCGAGGCAAAAATGAGCACTGCAGAAGAAGCTTTCCTAGAAGTTTGACCTTGATATAGAAGTTGTTCCTGTTTCTTCAGAAAACCTCTCAGACCACGTCAAATACACTGTGCTCTGCTACTAAAAGCAAAAATTGTGACCAAGTCATCAGCTGTTATTTAAGTAGTTCCTATACCACAGGTAAATATTAACCAGAGCATTGGGGAAGCACTACAGAGTGTTATCACCGAGTCTCCAGACTCTTACTTCACCTTTGTGATTTGTACTTTTCTAAGGTCTTGTCCTACACCTCGAAGGTAAATAGATAATGCAGCAAAAGTCATAGTTTCAAAAGAAAGGGAAGTGAAAATAAAAACATTTTATGACCTGCTTTAAAAGATGGAAAGGATTAAATTTCTTAATGCTTTTAGGTTATAGGGTTTACTCTTTCATTGCCCACATTGACAACATTCATTCAGTCACGTTCACCCTCCCGCTCCAAATGTTCAATCAGAATAAAGGGCTGGGTCTGTGTTATCCCTGTAGAGGAGGGGTAAGGAATCTGCCACCATTTTCTCCCTCTTGGTGCCTGCTTCAGATCCTTTTCTTCTTCCTCACCAAATCAGGACCCCGGGAACCTGAGCACTCTGGTGCACAAATTATCCTGCTGTGCAGGTTTCCAGAAGTATTGTGAGCCCCAGCACAGCAATCACGGTTCTGGCGTCAGATTCAGGATACCTCTCAGCAACAGGAGCCAGATTGATCCCAGAAGACAAGGCAATAAACCTGTTTCATTAGTTTTGTTTTATGTCTTGTTTGTTTTCTTTTGTGCTCCTCAAACTAATGATCCTGAGGGTAAAATAAAGGTGTCATTGCTCTGTTTTTTCTATCAGCCCACTTTCTGGAGAAGCCCCATATACCTGTCCTTGGGGGCATGAGGGTCAGACACAGGTTCCCCTGGGTTCGTCATAAAAAAAGAAGCGTTATTTTGCAGGTGAGCACAAAGGATTTAAACAAAAGAGGTTAAAGACATGCTGGACTGAACTGATTTATGAAGCCTCCTTGTCCCAGGCCCATTTTTCAGATGTCACTGTCAGTTCACATTCTTCAATTTGGCTGTCGGTATTTGGAAAAAAATGGAAAGTGTTAGCATATAACACACCTGTAGATGGTGACAAAAAGATGTAACTTAGAGGTTGGCTTTTGTAGGATCCACAAAAAAAAAAAATCTACATCGAAAACAGCTTCCTCTGGGTGCTCTCTAAACCAGCTTTTAATGAAGGTGTGATGCTGTAATCTCTCCATTCACTTTCACTAATTGTATTTAAACAGACATGGCCATTTCCACTTTTATGAGTGGCTTTATATCTGCCTTTGACTTTCTGGGCTCCTTTCTGGAGTAATACTCTTTTTTTCTAGCTCTAGGAGATCGGCTGTCTGACGGGCTTATTTCGCAATATCCACCCTGAATATGAGAATGTTCCTAAAAATAATTGTGCTCATGAAAGACAGATTTTGTAAGGACTGGGAGAAACAACTGTGTAGCATGGTTTAGATCTAAAGCACTCAACAAATAAGTAAGTTGAGAAATGTGGGTGTCTTTAGGGAGGGATGCCATAGCCACAGATGAATCACGAGAAAAGTTTAAAGGGCCACATAAAATTGTATGAAAAGGGCCATGACGGGTAATAAGAGAATCACAGATGACACAGGATTTGAGAGATTAAGTCTCCAATCAGACCATGCAATTGCAGTAAACTCAATTTATTAGAAGTGGAGTTCGGAAATAGCGTTTTGAACCAAAGCTACACAGCTCTGTATCTTCATGCACAAGTAGACGCTTATTAAAGAAGGCTTGAGCTGTAGCACTGGTGTCTGTGAGACGCTTAGCCCTGGCATTCTGTCAGAGATATCTGAAGGGAATGGTGCTAGGGCAGTGAAAGTACAGGAAGTACAGGAAGCAAGCGTGAGCATTCACACATCAGCCCTTCGTAAAAGGCTGGTGCACAAGGACTTTGCACGTGCAAGTGGCCCGCTCCCTCTTTGCCTCCCCACTTCCCTTCACAGCACTCTTGGATTTGAGGCAGGTGGGGATCTGTGCCAGCAATGCCCCGGAGTGAATCCTGGAGCAGCATACAGTGCCGGGCTGTCGGAGGACCCCAGGCCTGTCTGGGGACAGAGAGCTCCACAGCATCTCTGGACCCTTCCCCAGCCTCCAGACTCGGGAGGTGTGAGACTGGCACAGCTCAGTTTCTCATTCGGTCTTGGAAATTTAAACAGCCAAAGTTAGACACGATTTAGAACTGCAACCTGTGTTCATTACACTTTTATACCTATGTCTGTGGATGTTGAAGAAATTTGCCAGAACTTCTGAGAGATTATTTTTTTTTTTTTAAATATGCCTATTGAACGTTAACCATAAGCAAGTTCTGGGAAGTTCCCAGTTCTTCCTAAACCTTGGGGAATCTACCTGCATTTTTTATGTTTACTGATCTCTTTGGAAAAAGCAAAAGTAGACTTTCCTAGGACCTGGTGGATGCTTCGTTTCTAAGATGGCGAACAGAAAATAACATCAAAGCGAAATACATTTCCTAGTGGGTTTCCAACACATGTTAAATATAGCTGCTGAATAGAAACTCCATATCTGAAATTACTACAATTCCTACATGTTTCATATGTACATTTAATGGTATCCAAAGTAAAAATGTGTCATCTAAGATTAAAAGTGAACAAGCAGTTTCCATTAAGTGACAGATTTTCAGGTTAAATCTTCTGTCTGAGTTGATGATTTATTATTTCCTGGCTACATGGTGCTTTTTTATATGTCTTGGAGAAGGGGAAAAGCCACAATTATGGCATAGATTACGTTTGCAGTTTTACCTACAAGTATGAAGGTCATGCAGATAATTGCAGAGGCTTATGAATGGCAGCACTGGCATGAGAAATTTTGTTGCAGTTTGGCTGCATGTGAAATTGCTCCCATTACCCCTCCACTCTTTGGATGATCGGCTGCACCCTGCCAGCAACAAACCCCGTGCCACAAACTATTCAAGAGTAAAAGAAGTAAATAAATTGTAAAGCCCTGTTCCCTTCCTGCTTCTCCTTACAGATTAGGGTTATCAGTGCACGGCCTGGGTGCAGCACAGGGTGGGAGCCTCTGACGCAGCACACGCAGCTCCCCACCGCAACGGGGGAGCTATGACAACATGCTGACCTCGCCCGCTGTGTCACACACGAAACTGGAGAGGGAGAGGCACATTTTGGCAGAAAAAAAATGCCAGCACACCTGTAATGAACCTGGAATAAAGCATTTCCCCTTTGTCATTTCCCGAGCAGCTGCAGTTGGGTTTATAAGGTTTTTATCTTCCTTCTCCTCTTGGAGATGCATTGGTTCTTTTTCTTTTTTAACAACCTCCATTTCCCCTTGTGAGGTGCCCCTCCATGGTGAGGCCGTGACCAAGGCCCCATATCATATGATTCACTGCATAGCCAGTCATAAATTCAGGTCTGGAGTTGAACAACTGGTTTGTTGTGGATAGCAAGCTCTTTAGACAGTAGGATGTGGATAGTGGTTACTAGAACTTTGTTTGCCATTGGAATTTCTGCTCAGTACGGTGATAAACGCACAACAGAGAAGACGGGTAAGAACTATATTCAGCGTGGAGCCTCAAAGAGGTCAGCAGATTTCTGCATCTGCTGAATCAGTAGGCACAGCCGATACAAAGACCTCAGGTCGTCACAGCATTTGTCCTTCAGCCAAAGGGATACTTCACCTCTTGCAACCTCACCTGTTGCATTAAGGTCTCTACTCAATACAAGTTTCTGCATTTCCTGATTAAACTCCCATCTAAACAGTAATGCAAAGTATAAGAGCTTTTTCATGCTTTCACATGGAAGTTGCTCATCCATGATGCCAGGTGAAACAAATCCTGTGTGCCATCAGCCTTGACAGCATTTCGGCACTCATCTAAATGGGGAATGCTGCCTAAAGATGACATGTTTGCAGCTCAAACAGTAGGACAAACACCTCCAAGAAAGTGAGAAATGGGAGCATCTGGTTTTGTCCTTGAAGGTATTTGCAGCACTGGGTCTGACTGCGATGGCAATCACCTCGTGTCTTGGGTTCAACCTTAGCGACCAGATCTTACTGCAATACCATAATAGCTAGTAATATTTCAGTTGTAAAACTGAAGTATACTCCCATTTCTGACTCTTAGCAAAATACTACAGTGTCCTAACAGGTCTCATTTATGGAGAATTATTTTGCATTGGAATTTACGTGGCACTGACACGGCTGCTGAGTTTGTACTCAGCTCCCAGAGTCAAACAATTACAAGATTCCTTGCCCTCATTTTAAAATATCCTTTTACCTAGGCTTTGAGATGAAGGATAAGAGTGGAAAGCATGACAAAAACATACCCCAAAACCCAAAGGGTGAAGTAGAAGAAAGAAGACAGAAGTATTGTATTTTATTATTTGGGGTAGCTGAATTGTGAATGACAGTACTACAAGCAGATAAACTTTTTGCAAACTTTTATGCCTCACATGGCTTAGTGAGACCATGGCTGATCCTGCAACCGACCACATGAAAAAGAATGAGTATTTTCAACTAGTGTTAGGCATGTATATGGCTGGCTGAGTGAGCTGTCTGGGGTGCCTTCACTGTTTCTGCAGAGGAATGGGGACTGCTAGGGAGTGATTTAGCTTATCCTAAAATAGGCATGAAAACAGGCCAGGTGAACTGTGCCCTTAAACTGCCTGTTTCTTTCCACTGACCAAAAAGTGGGCCCAGGAAATTGAAGTCATATGAGGTGGATCCCACCCAAGAGCCTCCCCAGCAGGACAGCATCTCTGTTTCACAGCAGACCCTTTCTGCTCTTATAGTGCTCTAAAGGAAGAACGTGTTTCTTTCCCTTTTAGGACTTCTGTGATGCAAAAAGTAGGGGAAAAAAATAATGAAAGGACATGAAATGAAATGAAATGATAAAACAAAACAAATAGAACAAAACAAAACAAAAAATAAAATAAAATAAAGAAATGAGGATCTGGCCTTAGTATTCAAAAGTGTGGGCACGTCTGCACAGTTTTTGCCATGGGATGGCTTTGCCCTGGCCCAACCCAAGGCTGGGTAGCTGCCTTAGCATGGTGCACAGCCCAAAGCAGCAAGCCCAGTCTCTCAGAGGCACTGATTCGCTGCAGCTCAGCAGTGCACTGACCCCAACATCACCCCAGTTCCGCCTTAGAGCGAGCTAGAATCCACCCAGAAAGCAGTCTGGTGTGGTCCCCTGGTGCCAAGTACTGCTACTGACTTCTTTTTTCTTTCCTGCCTCCCACCACACCCTGAACTGTTAAAAGGGTGAACAAAGCTGTGTCTCAGAGCAGGATCTCTCACTTTCCTATGGGCTATACGAGTGAACTGGGCTCCTGTTAGTGTCATACTGGGAATTGATTTCTTGCCTGTTAGGGCTTTTACTTTCACTTTGAAATAATAGATGCTTGGAGCCATTAACAACGTAAACTTTTCTTTCACGATGACTATGTTCCTCTGCATTATAGCCAGTAAAAATGTAAACCCTTCATATGAAAGATACAGCCCAACACATGAGTTGGTCAGCAGCTCAGCTCAGAAGAGGCAGTGGCCTGGTCTTCAAAACAAACGCAGTTGTCCCAGCCATGCCTATACACTCAGGAGCAGGCAAATCCTGCTGTGTCCAATGCCAGTCCCAGCTCCAGGCTGGGAAATGTGTAGCTGGATTAACCTGGTGCTCTCCTTTCTTTTGAGGCCTGGAAAAGGGCAGCATGGATGTATGATACCCCTCGCCCCAGAACAGGCACTCGGAGGGGGACCCCTGTGGCCCAGGTGAGTGTGTTGGCCATCAAGGTGTTGGTCAGAGGTGCGTCATGTCCTCCCTCTGACCACACTTCTCACGTTAGCACTGGAAATCTAGTCCCTGGGCAGGGAGTTTAAATAGGGATATGTCTCCACAAAAAGTTCCTGTTCTGACAAAAGAGTTTCACCAGAAAATCCCCAGCCAGCTCTGTGCTGAACTCCTATCCAGGCACTCCATGGCCGCACGCCAACACCACTCATATGTTCCTGCTTTAGCAAGGTCTAGTGTCTCGAACACTCTCACTTCCCCTAAAGCAACAACTCTTCCACCAGAAAACAAATCTCGTGCAGCAGGTCTTGCCTGTGATCCACTCTCCCTCCCAAAGGATGCAGCCTCCTCTTTCCATGCAGCACCAGTTTTCTTCTAAGCCTTTCATCTAAAAACTCTCTGAAATACATATTTGATATTTGGCTCGTATTAAAATAAAAGAAGTCCTCAAGTATGAATAAAACCACATACCTAATCCACATATTTCTCATTTCACCTTCCCTGCCTCCCCAGACCTTTTCATTTACTGCTAGCCTTCTTGGCTGTTTTACATCCTTTTTGCTCATTTATGTACTTCATGAACTAAGCTGTTCTTTTATGTCAGGGCTTATGTCAGGGATTTCCTATTTCCCAGCGCCTGGTCAGGATTCATTTAAACTACATGTCTCTGGGTTTAAAATATTTTTTTGGTTTCAAAATGAATTCATCCTGGGTTACCATGCTAATCAGCGTCAGTAAGGGTTTCACTATCTAGCCGGTAAGTATAATATTAAGCCTAACTTGGTTAAAAAAAATGCTTGCTAAAGAACCCACACTGAATACGAGTCTTGTAGGTTTGTATTATGTAGGCAGGGCTCAATGTATGGAAGCTGTTACTAACTTAAGAGGTGGTATTTTTGACCCCTGGCATTTGCAGCATATCTTGAAACTGTCTGTGCCACAAAGTACAGATTGCTGTGAAGAAAGATGCCTTAAAAATATAGAGAACAGCCTTTGTCAATCACGAATCAAAAGGCTTCAGGTGCATCTTTAGAATATCGCCTTTTTCAAGCAGGGGGGAGCTGATCTGGGAGTTTTTCTTCCAGAAAAGGACATGCATATTTCATATTCAGGTCTAAACACCGGAACATGATTCTGATTTTGTTTATGCCCACGTAAATCAGAAGTTTATAAGGCAAGTCACTGTCAGTACAGATTAGAAATGATATATCTAACCTTCCTTCCTGCCCTAATTTTTCCGAGGGAAAAAGAATAAACCTGCCAGAAAAATGTGACGCTTTCACTCTGAATCTTCCCTGCTGGTCTCCAGCCATGGGTGGGAAGTGTCCCCAAATGATATGAGACCCAGACAGGTAAACAGTTATTTTGTGATCTAAAAATCAGATACTTCTATGTTAGAAAATGAGAAGTAGGTTATTCTGCTGTTTTACAGACATCAGTTATGTAACTATAATTATATTATTCCCTATAAAGATGCTTCCTTACTGCCTTATATGAAAACTCTACATAATATGGGCAGGCAGGCAGGCAATGTGGTCACCAGTTATGTTTAGAATTAGTACACGGGAAGTACATAACATCTGTCATGAAATTCTGCTCCAAAAATGCAGATTTGATATTTATTTTGACAAGTATATTTCTTCTATTTCGGGATAATATGACACTCAATCCCCACTTTCACTGAGGCATACCTCTGTTTGTCAAAGTAAGTAAACACACATAAAAATTAAGAAACAAATATAAGTGAGCAAGCTTTAGCTTTCAACATTATTAATTCCTTAAGTCTCATTCGGGGTAAAACATCCGTGCTCTGAAAGTTGAATGGGAGCTTCTTTATTTTTCTGTGGTTGCTGTAGACAAACCGATGCTATCAAAATAACACTACACAGCAAGTGAGCTCCAGGCTTTGCAACCCCCTGAAACTCAGAAATCCCCTGTGACTATTCTACCACATGTATACAGTCTTTTCCCAGTCCAGAGAGGGTTTCCACCAAGCCTCATCTGCTCACTGACCTGCACAAGCCCACTGACATTAAACTTTGCTGCTCTGCAGCGCTCTGCGGACACTGGGGTCTTTTCTTATTCAGATAGCTGTATTGCTTTTTCAGTTTAATGCCCTCACACACAAACCTTTCATTTCTGCCCCGAGTGCTGTTTTTTAAAAAGCTTGAATATGAAAATTCTATCATTTGCAGACTATAAACATTTGCTGAAAAAACTTGTATTTTCATTCCCATTCATCTTTGTCCCGCAAGTGCTATTCATTTACCCCCTCTACACATAAAAAGGCTCTTTTCTTTCCAAATGTTTTTTTCTGTAGCTGAAAGGACAGGAAGAGAACTGAAGAGTATTACTGAAAACTTTATAGTAACTACCAAATAGCAGAGTTAGCGGCTTTACCTACTGGCAATGACCCAGATTTATAACTTGCACATGTGCATTTCACATTTGTACTAAAAACTAATTTCCTACTGAAGCCATTGAAGAAAGATGCTGTAAAGAGCCCGGTCCTCAGAAGAGCTAAGAAGCCCGTGCTGAGGGACTGTCGGCCTCCCAAGACTGTAATCAGAGCTGAGAGTGCTGAACTGCTTTCAGAGGAATCCCAGTACCATCCAGCGCTAAGCTCCAAATGTTAACCACTACTGTAAAAACGGTTCCCCTTTTTTCAGCTTTCACAAGTTTTCTGGGATTACCTCCCTCTGAACAGACAAGCACACGCAGCTAGGATAGGATACCCTTGGCTGTTGCATAAACGTGATTCTCTTCAATGCCTCAAGAAGTGTCCAAAACCCTCCTTTACTGACATAGAAAGAAGACACGTACTGGAACAAAACCAGGGCTTTTGTGTCTACAGAAGTTCTTCTAAGAACTAAGACCAGCTCAACCTTTTGGAGGCCGTGATGTCCTTCCTCACTGTCTCTCTGATCCCCTTGACTCATTCTGTGTCAAACTGTACTCTGCCAGAAGGGATGACCTTCCTGAAGGTGAGCCTCTGACTGCTGCCATCCATGAAGGATTTCAAAGCTCTGCACACAGTTTTTCTTAGAGCCGACTCCGAAACTTTAAAAACCTCCTCTGCAGGGCCAGGGAAGGCAATCTTTATGGAATCACTCTGCCTCAGAGTATCTGCCCTGGGTGGATAGCTGGAACGGCAGGGGCCTCTCTTAACCTTAAAGTTAAAGAACAAATGCAATATCTGAAGCCAAAATTGTTAGTAAACTTCCTATTTTATGTTATGAGAGTTGCTACGAAAAATACTTGCCCCTGTGAAAGCATCTGACCAAGCCAAAGCCACATCTTGAGCAATCACATTTATATCCATGGCATGAGCCAGAGGAACTTACAGGAAGCATGAACTAAAATCAATGCAAATGATGAAAGTCTAGTTTTAATTTAAAATAGAATCTATACAATAGATAAGATTTAAAACAGAGGTGGGAATGCCAAAAGGAATAAGAGTGAAAACTTCATGGCTAAAAGCGAAACAGGATTGTTTTCACATCATGTCTCCTTTGCTGTAGTTCCTAACTGGTAAGATAATAAAAGATACTTTTCCATTAAGCTGCAAGCTCCCCATCAGCATATGGTTAGGCTTTGTGTCTTCTCTTTGCTAAACCGTTTACTATCTCAAAGTGAAGAATCTCTTCCTTTGTCATGTCCATAGATGAGATTAACAAGCACACACACTTTATACACTTCATTAATCCTTGTGATGATTCATGCACATGGGGGTCATACTCTAATCCAAGTCAGACCTCTAAAAATACTTGACCTCCAGATGGCTGTGCTGACTGCTGTAGCTAAGACCAGAGCTTGGACACATCGTCATTCTTTTCATGGCACCATAGTACAGATTAAACATATTCAAACTATCTGTATAAAAGACATGCTTAACAGTGTGCTGACTATACATAAAAAAGGTCGTTTGGGCAGGATTTTGATTAGTCTAAGATTCAATTCAAAGTCTGGCACCGTTGCACTTTGCTCTTGAAAGAGTCTTTGGGTACTAAAAATAAGGCATAACCACAGTGCTGCGAACAATAAGCTTGTTGTCAAAAGATGCCATACATAGTGGCAGCATCCGCTGGGATGCGCACTGCTGGTTGTACAGGACTGTGCTCCAGGGTGCCTGGGATTTCTGGAAGGGATACCAATGAAATGTTACAACCAAACAGAAATGTCACAAGAGAAGAATAACGACAAATCTAATCACTATTTAGCTATGCTTGGGTTCAGCTCCATACTTGGTTTTTAAGGCTTGTAGCTCTTTGTGAGGAGTCAAATTTATTCCCAGATCTGAATGGCTTCCTCTCCTGTCCTTTCTCCCCATCACACAGAAATCGGATCTCTGTTTGCATCTGAGTACTGCTATTTTGGTTTATATATAGTCTTACCACTGCACTACTCCAAATTTATTCTGACAGTCACCCAGAATTCCCTGTCATGAAGATATTTCTTTTCTAGAATTAATAAATCTAATTCCTTTCACTTAATTGCAGTGACTTAAAAGGTAAGTCTGTAATTTCAGTTAGTTTTCTAAACTGAAGGAGATCCATCCCAAGTATATAAAACAGGTAAGATGACTTATTGTTGGCAAGTATTTACCTCTCTTTACTGACTATAGGGAGAATTTAATGGATTAGCTCAGATTATGTGCCAGATATAGGAAGCTAATATTAAAGGAAATAGATATTAGCCTAAGAGCTTTCTATCTGTGTAAGAAATTAAATGTTGTGCACTGCACCGAAAAACAAAGTCTGCTGGCTTTACCCAGAGGTAAGATATATAGCCATTTTCCAGCCTGTTGGATGACTTAGAAAATGTTTACTTATCCCATGAAGTCTGTTAATCATATGCATAAAGGATCAGATTCTTAGCTGGTGTAAATGGGAATAACTTCACTGAGTTCAAAATCGGGCTCAACAGCAGAAAGAACATACCACAGGCCATTAACTCCTCCTGAGACTATTGAAAAGGAATTCATCAGATCAGAATAGGTGTAGGAAGTTTAATATCTTCCACAATGATCCATCTGATTTATTTCCTCATAAAGCCTGTCAACGATGGCAAAAAAGAAAAAAAAATCACAAAGGTCAAAAGCTGTTCTCTGAAACCCCATCTACATTGCAGTTTCAATAGATGTTGCTGTTAAAGGTGGTGGATTCTACTTCACTTGGAGCATTTAAATTAAATCTGAATACCTTTCTGAAAAGATATGCTATAGATCAAAGAGATGCATTGAGCCTGGAGCAAAAATGAATGAGTGGGTTTCTATGGGCTGTATTACATTAGAGTTCAGAATAGATGATCTTAATGCTCTCTCCTCACCTGAACATATGAATCCAGTCTCATTTAGCTAGACAGTACTTCACTGCCATAGATATGCTGATTTCATGAACTATAAAAATACATCTAATTTAAGAAACCAGACTTTGAGCTCAGTGAGTAGTCCTGAGTCACACAAACCAGTCTCTTGTTATTGCAGACATCATATTATATCCTTTTTTATCAACTTCCATTTTAGCAGTTTGTTTTCCACTTCGTCTACTCCCATTGCTATACTGGTTAGGGAAATTCTTCTAATTTCCATTCTGAATTTGCACATGGCCAGTTTACATTTATACAGTTTATTTCTGTCTTTTCTGACAACCCTGTCTTTAGCTTAAATAGTTCTTTTCTTTCTGTAACACCTTTATGAACTGAAAGACTGCTTTGCTAAAAAGATACCACATTCTTCTAGTTCCTCCCTGCAAGATGCTTGCCGTCCCCCTGCTGAACCTAACCATGTCTCTCTGCGCCTGCTTCATTTGAGTTCATCGTTCTGGAAGAAGGGAGCCCCATGTAGGACATGGAGTTCCAGATGAGGTCTGAAAAATAGCCATCCCTCTTTCTCCAGGTAATTGCTCTCCTGTCCATATTTGTCGTCTTGGCTGTAACACACCAGTAGTGCTACTTACCCTGGTAATTAATATGCCCAAATTCCCATCCTCAGTTGATTTTACCTGATTAGTTTCTGATTTTTAACAGAATTTTTTTCTTACCCCTGCCCAAGCTAAATACTTGACATTATGCTTTGCAGAAATACATCCCACTCTAATCCCCCAATCCTCAGACCATTCAGTTTTTTGGTACATCTCGATCATTCATATCTTAATCGTCTCTCAAATCTTTGTGTCACTAGCATTTCCAATCAGTGCTCCCCCATTCTCCATGCCACAGTGAAAATGTTAAAAAAAGGTCCCAACTCTGCTCCTTTACTCTCTTGTTCTGCTCCTCTGTAAACTAACTTCCTTTAAGGCCAGTATCTTCCCTTTCAACAAACATGATGACATGTCTATTTTAAGCATTTCCTTACCCACCATACAGCGCTTCCATTGATCTCCGTGTTCACAGGTTTAACAGGTAACCCCCTATGTGGCATCGAATCAAATTCTTTACGGAGATGGGATAGAGCAGAACTTCTGCCTTTCTGCATTTCCATTGTCTGCAGAAAGGATTCTCTTATCAAGCATATTTCACGTCTTTCAGGACAAGGCCAGTGATGGTGATTTTCTGAGTATTAGCTGAAGAGAAGCAGAAGACATAGGGTCGGAGCAAATCTCAGCCCTGAGTAGGGGGGGAAGAATCCCCGCTGTCAGGGGACAGTGCATTGAGGAGGGGTATGAAGCTAGGGTGTGCAAACATTATCTACTTCTCCTGAAGCTAGGCCCCTGTGGAGATAAGAAAGCAGAATCCAGGTGACTAGTAGGAAAATAAGGTTAGTTCTGTATTAGTTTACTCTCTAGGACAGTGAACTAACCACGGATCAGTTTGGGGATTCAACTACCACAGGTGTTTATGCATATTGCATTGAACTGGTTCTTGAATATGTGACAGAAACAGAGATCCCTGAGCTTCCACCTTTAAGTATTCACCTCTTCCCAGCACACTGACTTTCCATTTGTTCCAGCAAGGATCTTGCTTTTCAGAGAGGTGGGTGAATCTTCCTTTACTTCCAACAAGATGATTTGCCCTCCACCACCCCTGCCTGAGTCATTCTTGCACATCCCTTTTGCAGAGACACAGCTTTTCTATGTACTTTTCTTCCCCACATATCTCCATTCTTCCTCCTGTCCTTTGTGAAGCTGTTTATTCTCTCCAAATTCCTCCTTTCCCACCTTCTTTCCCTTCCTGTTCTTCCTCTCACGGTGCAGAAAACTCATCCCTTAATTACCTCAGTGTCTTTCAGTTGACTCTCTGTTCCTTTACATTTTTCTTATAGACATACTTCTCTGGGTCAACTTATCTAGAAGAACAGCCTTGAAATTGCCTTCTGCAGTAAGTATCTGCAAATTCAGAGTTTTCTATGAAGCCTTTTCTCTGCCATATCGTCTACATCCATTTTTACTCCTGCACCAGGTGATTCTACAGTCTATCTATCTTTTCTTGGAGCTCTGATATACTTACCGCATGTACAGCTCTAATCTGATATTCATACAAAGTTAATGCATAATATGAAGTGTCTTCCCTGACTAGCTCTACTGATTCTACAATTCTTTGGATTTCTTCTTCTAGTAGTCTCCTAGTCATCATTGTATTCTCCTCGTAGCCCCTGCTTTTAAAGATAAAAATAAATTATGTTTTAAGAAAAAGAAAAAAACAGAGCTATATAAAGTTAGCATTTCACTAGTTTCTATTTGCTCCTGCAATAACTTAATTTTGGTTCCTGGAATGTAACATCTGGCTGAGATCTCTCAGCATCAAACTAGACTTTCATAACCAACTATTGTGTTTCCAGGCAATGTGTCTCCCAAATTATGACAACATACCAATACAGACATAAAATGTGTTTATGAGTCTTCAACTGCTGTGGAGGATGTGAGATCATTGGGCTGAATACTTAACCACATTAGGCTTGTTTGGGCGTCATTGCAGATTTCATGAGAAAACTTGAAGGTAGTTAAATAGCAAACTGAGTGTCCTCTGAGCACAGAGGAAGCCTCTACGTTCACCAAGCTGGCATAACTACCCTGGCACCAGCTCTGGTTATCAAAAGTCTTTTGGGGCACGGCCAAGCAATAGCAACCCGGACTGCTGGAATATCGCAGCACCCGCTGCTGGCTTTTGCAACCCTGACATTTCTCCAAACCAAATGCTCTGCTCCAGCATCAGGAGCGGGGGAGAGAACAGGAAAACAGAAACGGGGCAGAGAATTGGTGACAAAGAAAATACCAGGGAAATAAGGGGAAGGAAGAATACTGCGGGCTACTTAGGGCAAGGGTAATCAAGAAAGATGGGGGCTGTACCACACAGTAAACTACTAACAACAGAGAACAGAGACAAATTAAAATGCTCCTGAGCTTCTTTGTAGTTGAGGTAATAAAGCACAGCTTTAGATACACATTCTCGGCCCTCAGTTTGTGACTCATGTAACCTGAGGTTAGGCAAAAGAAACCCTAGTTTGAAACTGCACCCAGCCTTTCCCCTCCCTTACTCTGTTAATAAATAATTTTCGTAGATAACAATAACGGGTATGTGGAACTCAAGTAATGATGGAGACTTCGCTCACATTTACATTACGCGTTATCTACAAACACACCTTGGGAGATGATAAGAACGTGTGTGTGATGATGTGTAACTGTTGGTGCCTGGTACATTACCGATTAAGCTAAAATACTGTGTGTACTGTAACGCACATGTTTGCTGAAGAAACAGGAAGGAAAAGGAACACTGCAGCAAACAAAATGTTCTTCTGCTAAACTCTCCCTCTTTTCTCAGCACGCGCCCAGCTTCTTTACTAGGGTGCAACTGATACAGTGTATTTTAGCAAATTTTAGTAGATAATATTGTCCCAGGAATTATAAACTAAACACAGGTTTATCGTACAGCTTTGCACCTTCCCCACCTTTTAATTCATTTCTTGGAGGCTTTTTGTCTGTTGATTATTTCTTACTCCTCAGTGTGTAGATAACGTGTCTCTGTTGCTGGCAGCAGTCTTCACCTTACTTCAGACTTTGGCCCTGAAAGTCTCCTGCACCTGTGCTGTTTCAGAGCCCTGCTCAACCCCCGGGGACCAGCCCTGTGCCCAGAGCTTTGCCTGGAAAAATTCATTGCTCCCTGGGCTGCCTGGGCAGCCAGGCACAATAAACCCCACTCCTTACTCAGGACTGCACAGAGACTCCCCCTAACCACACAGGAGTAGCAAATAATTGATGTAGTAAATATTTGTATTCATAAGCAAGGAAACAAACCTTACAGGTTAAGAATGCCCAGAAAGATTTGGTGGAGGAAATTGTTCTCTCTTAAAATAAATTACAGTGCAACCACGAAAACCCAACGTTCTCTGTATTTTGAGATCTTAGGCGAGGATTACTTAGCTTGTATTTTCTCCACTTTTATGGCAAAACTATTGTGCCAATGTTAATTAGATGTGCCTAACAACACATAAAAGTGACCCCAAGCAGAACTGGAAAAAAAGTCAATTTTTTACTTAACTGAACTTCTGTGGTGAGAGGAATTTTATTGAAAGCCTTAGCACTGCAAAATCGCACACACAAATAGACTGTACTTCGCAAAAGCCACAGTCATTCATAAAATGTAGTACACAAGATTATTGGAAAGAGCTAAGAGAAAGACCTTTCTATTCCAAAACAAATTTACAAAGGCAGAAATGAAACAAAGATGGGCGGAAGGTAAGAGAAAGTGGCACAGAAAGTAATAATTATTTTGTGCTGGGACAAAAATGTAGCAAAAGAAGGGAAATGAAAGCGGCATTTTGCCAGGGGAACATCATATGAGCTTTTAGATGCAGTTGTTCATAGAAATTGGCAAGAAAGGAACTTCTACATCCGTAACTCCAAGTCAGAGGTGAATGCGGTGACCACTGTTTTAACTTTATACTTCTGGGACAACATTTGTAAATAGAGACAAGACAGAGACACCTCCAAAGCCAAAATGAGATAAGGAAAAACATATGAGAAACTGTAAATCAGGAAAAAGCAGAAAATAGCTGAACTCCTTCCACCTTCTCAGGTGGTACTGTAGTGTAGACCCAAACAGCAGGAACATAAATTGGTGGCTGCTACTGTTATCATTGTTTAAATGCCAGCAGCAAATGCCTCACAGAAGGTATGTGTATATATAGCAGGTAGCTGAGGTTTTCTCAAAAGCTGAAAACGTTAGGTACTAACTGATGTGAAAACAAATGCAGCAGAATGCCAGTGCAAATCATTACAACCATAGAATCTTAGAATGGTTAGAGCTGGAAAGGACCTTAAAGATCATCTAGTTCCAACCCCCCTGCCACGGGCAGGGACTCCTTCTGCCAGACCAGCTTACTCAAAGCTCCATCCAACCTGACCTGTGAACACCTCCAGGGATGGGGGACCCACAACTTCTCTGGGAAATGTGTTCTGGTGTCTAACCACCCTCACAGTAAAGAATTTCACCCTAATATCTAATCTAAATCTACCCTCTTTCAGTTTAAACCTGCTACGCCTCGTCCTATCGCTACACTCCCTGGTAAGGAGTCCCCTCCCCACCTTTCCTGTAGGCCCCCTTTAAGCACTGGAAGGCTACTATAAGGTCTCCCTGGAGCCTTCTCTTCTCCAGGCTGAACAACCCCAACTATCTCAGCCTGTCTTCATAGCAGAGGTCCTCCAGCCTTCTGATCATCTTTGTGGCCCTCCTCTGGACTCACTCCAACAGGTCCAAATCCTGGATGCTGTGAGATGCTCGTAGCATGGTGGATGGAAACAGCTGGAACAAAATAATGCCACATTTTGGTATGCCAAATATTTTCAAATATTCATACCTGACCCAGCAATGGCAAGGACTAATGTGTACTGAGGTGGGGGCAGGCATATCCAGAAAATGCTTGGCTAAGGCTAAATGCATCAGCAAAAAAAGCAGAGTGGGACCCCCTCTAGAAGGGACATAGATCTCACACACACACCCCCCTCTGTCTTCTTTGGGAGGTGTCCATTTAGTAGCCTTCCACCTTACTGAATGAGTGTTATCCTTCAGCCTGGAACTTTAAAAGGAAGAGGGGCAGGCAAAGGACGGTCCCTCTTAGTCTTTACTCCATCACAACTAATTGGGGATGGTAAATATTACTGTGTATAATTCTGCTACAGTGGCCCAAGGAGACAATCCCTATCCAAAACCCGGGCGTCAGGCAGCATTCAGTATCACTGTTAGCTGGCCAGAGCAAATTAAAAGGACGACTGTAAATGAGGTCTGTCAGACAATCAACAATCTCCTGAGACACACGTGGTAAAGTTATATGGCCACAGGATGCATTTTTGTTTGGACGGAGCAAAACACCCAAGCACCCATGGGAATGGGGAGTGCACAGCCATCTACTAACACTGAATTAGATGTTTTCTTGCTTCCTTCTTTGTCTGTCCTCATGACTGTCTTGAAGGATGCATCCTGTAGACTTCCCTGTAGAGATGCTGGGCACCTTACCTCGTTGGGGTGGGCAAAGCTCCTCCCTCTGCAGGACAGGGGGCAGCTAGCAGCACGGGGTCAAGGTGAAAAATCCTCAGGGAAAAAAGTGGTGTCTCACGTTTGCCAGCTATTCTCCATCTTCATGCGGGTGCTCAGACACCACATGCTCAGTCTGGGATGCCTGTAAGCACTTTAGAGCATCACTTCAATAAAGCATAATTGCTATTGTAAACAAGTTATTTTCGATTATTTCCTGGTGCATGGCTATAATCAGATCTTCTGCCCTTCGGCAAAAGCCCAAGTCCTGCTGCCACGGACCAAAGACCTGTGCAGGAGGCTGAGGCGTTTGTTCCCCGGCCCGCAATACTGAAAAGTGGCAGAAGATGGCAGAAGGAAGCCCTGGAATGGCATCCCACCAGCCCAGGTGGGAAAGCGCTGCCCGGAGCTGCTGAGCACAGAGGAAGAAGTAGACACATCCGACCTCCGTGCGAGGGTGGCTTTTCATCTCGGCGTTCTGGAGTGTTTTCTTTGCCTTGGTGTATTAGGTTTCTTTGACACCAGAAGTACTGGAGAATAGCTGAACACCGTGTGGGAACATAAAACGCTTAATCCAGTAATGGACTGGGTGTGAATTTCTCTTTTCACCCTGTTATTTCACTCTGCTTTTGTAGCCATGGCTATTGCTGAGATCAGATTCTACTCTTTCATGGCAACCTTTGGAAAGTCACGTTCCAAAGGGCAGCAATCCTGTGAATTCTCAAAAATGGCTGAAACACCAGATTTGGAGCTCTCGTGTAGCTTATTTTGTATGTTTTAGCCCGGTGCTGTGTTTAATAAGACCTTCCTGCACTTTCTGCTTGCAAGGGCTCATTTGCAAGCTGGTCCCACCATGCCATCAGGAAGAAGAAGCAACAGCACAGTGCCGGTGCCAATGCCGCTCGCTTTCATTCAGTGTTAAGCAAGTTGTTAAAGGTGATGCTCCTTCCCTTTGAGTGAAACTTTGGTGAAATTACAAAATCCTTTCATCCACGTGGAACTTTAAAGAGGGTTATTAGAGTCTAACAAAGCCTGCAAGGGTGAAGACAGAAACACTATTTGATCCTTGAACATCTATTGCATTCTCTCTGGCCTCCTCACTTGATCAAATATCCAAAAATGAGAGCCAGCAGTTTAACTAATCTGTTCTGGAACAGATTCCAAAGGCAATGACCGAGTGAGTAGAGACCGCAGCTAAACGTCCCAAGGTAGCTGGAGGTCCCACAGCAGAGCTAATGCACAGGGGATTGAATAGGAAGCTCCCGTTCTCCCACTTTTTCCACTCTTTCCTATCTCCCCACTTCAATCTGCCTAGAAAGCCCAGTACTTAGAATGGCTCCCCACCATCACTGCTCTTCTGGCAAGCTCTTCTTTGGATCTTTCTTCCCCCACATACAGGGAGGGCAAGGAGCAAGGGGCTTTCACTGGGTGCCTCCCACCAGGCTGCTTCTCCTGGTGTGCCTAGTGCCTCCTGCAGCACCTCAAAGTGATGGCAAGGACAGGCAGCCCCCGCCCCCAGGGCTCTTTGTGGAGCTCTGCATCACTGCAAACACAACTGCTCGTAACAGCAGTAAGAATTGAAATTAGCAGTCAGTAAGAATTGCAAATAGAGGTTCTCGCACTTAGTTACATTAACACTGTGGGTTTTTGCACCATCGGAGAGGTGTTAACCTGACTGGACAGACTAAGCCAGAGGCCACTGTGGTCTTTTAATTCATCCATTTTGTTCAAGAAGGGGCAGCAATTTGCTGTCTTGCAATTTTACTTGCAATTTTACAGAAACTGAACCTCTTTAATGTGTCTGTTCTCTCTCCCAGGCCCAGGTGACCAAAACAGGAACTGCATTGCTTTGGTGTCCCATCAAGGGCCAGTCTAAGCGTGGCACCATGGAGCAGCACTCCCACGGTGTGCCCACTCAGCTCACTGTCCACCGACACTCTCGCCCTTGCTTGCACTGGCCTGATAAAGTGTGGTACAAATTGAAGCTGTTTGGGCTGTTAAATAAGACCAGCTGTGTTAATTTTATCTCCACTCAAAACAAAGCAAAACAAACACACACAGAAAGGGTTTGACAAGGGGAAAGAGAAGGAGGAAATCAATAGGGAAATAAATAATGTTTTCTAAGCTTCTAAGAGGGTATTAAAATAATGCAGATTAAAGAGCAAACAAAAGCTCTGAAGCAAGTTGACGGTGTCCTTTTAAGTGAACATGTGTGGGTTTATACATTCACATATGCCCTACAGGTGCACTTGCCAGCTCTCCAGCCAGACTGTATAAAAAAGTATGCGTGATTTTCCCTTCTTTCCCTCCACCCCACAAGACATGTTTACTATAAAAGAAGCTGAACAAGTTTGGTCTCTTCCTAATAAAAACTGTTAATAATTATTTCAAGTATACAAGGACTTTCAGCTTTTCTTTTTCCCTTAAGCCAAAACGATTGGTAAGATGTTCTGTTTATTACTCTCAACACTTCAGCCCTCACCCTCATTTTTAGACATTGGCTAGAAATTTAGTAGGAAAAAGGAATCACTACCATCTCTTCAAATAGTTTCCTTGGCTTTTGGCCTCAGTTTCTCAGCAGAAATCTGTAAGAATGTTGTTGATACTCTTTGATGGAGTTAAAACCTGTCATGAGGTGGGTCCTAGAGCAAGTTTGAAGGTCAGCTCATCCTGGTGTCTCACATCAGAGACCAAGTCTGCCACTCTGGGATTAAAGGAGTGAGCAAAAAAGTTCACAGAAGCCCTTACTGCCCCTCTGCCCTTGAGGTTGGCAGGGAGGGTGTCATGTCCGTCAACCAGAACAACCCAGGCCCAGGGAGGGAAGGTGGGGGCAGAGAAGTACAGAAAAGCTGAACCATGGCATGCTGATGGGACTTAATCCAACCTGGCTGCAAAGCTGGTGGTTTTGATACAAATGACATGTCCATCAAGCATTTCCTGGTCTGTCAATCTGGTAACTCCCATCAGGACTCTCTTTTCTCACCAGATAGAAAAGCACAGGATTATCTCATGAAAATTAAAGAAGCCGCATAAAACTGCTTTAAGAAAATACAGGGCCTTGTCATATATCCACACTGTTTTATTTCGAATCCATAGAAGACTGGGCTCACTGTGCATCCAGTAGATTGTCACATTTTGGGATGGGTCTTGTCACTGCACCGAAAGTATTGACCTTTTTCATAAAACTCTCGAGCTCTACTGTGTCCAGTATTGCCAGGAAGCCTTATCAGTATCTGGCATATCTGGAATATCTGGAGCTGAGTCAATTGGCTGTGAACCCAGTGCACAACCTATTGTAGAAGTGGGAAAAGCATAACAAAATTAAGAAAATTATGCTTTTAGTAATTAAAGAAGGGAAGAATTGCTATTGGTGATGCCCATGACTCTTCCAGCTGCCTAGACATCAGAAGAAGAGAGACAGAGAGGCAGAAAGATGTCTTTAAACATCTTAGCTTTATCCCATTTTTAGGTGTCTTTTCCTAAAAACTTATCTCTGTAAATGATTCCCAAATCTCTCACTATCTCTTTCTCTATGAAATTCTCATTCTAACACTTCCACATCTCTGGCAATCAGCAATGGCTACAACTAAATTTTCTGTCCATCTTCTACGATTTTTCAACTACTTTTAACCTCACACTTCCTCGAGCCCGTGATAAGGGAACATTTTCGATTCTGCTTCTTCATTCAGTTCACTGCATGATCCAACTCTATTTGCCTCCTCCTACATAATAGCTCACAGATTCATCCTTTCTCTCAGCAGCCAGCTAAGGCTCATAGCAGGATCCCATCATTTTGCACTTCGTCTGTAATAATCTGGTCTCCAGCCATGTTCCAGCACTACTGCTGCCTTTACTTCCATTCAAAACACCCAGATTAGAACCATGTTCCTGGCTCGTTGCTTTGGCTGCGTCACCACTCTCCTTGTGTCCTTCCAGTGGCTTTGCATTTTCAAACAAAAGCATCTTATCTTTGCCTTTAAGATCCTTCACATTTAGCCTCACCCTATCTGTCAAATATATTGGCCCATCAAACTGTCAGCTCCTGCCTATGATCTGACAAAGATGACAGCCTTGATCACCACGTCTGCTTCTTCCTCCTCAGCCACCTCTACGCTTTCATCTGCCTGTCCCCTATACATAAGGAAAACTACTATGGAGAATTCTTAATTTAACCTCCCCTGCAGGCTTCTCCGTCTGGGGACAGAAATAAATTCCATAGCTCCCCTCCTGCCCTGGCCAAGCAAACGCAAAGCTGTGGTTTCAGCATATCTGCTAAGCCCTGTTCACTTTATCCTTGCCTTATCCTTTCATCTGACTCCGATTGAGTTCATCCCCCAGGACTGGCAGGGAGAGGAGTTGTATCCTTTTTGCTATCTGCGTCTGACCTGCACACCACCCAGGAACCCTTGCTACTTATAGAATTGGCAGTAGTGACCGCGAGGGATCTGTCTTTGGAATTGTTACTGAGGAATCCAAACCACCTTATTTTTGTAAGGATGGGGAGCCAGGTCCATGAAAGCTATTAGGCGCCTAGCTTCATGTTTAGGTGCCTAACTTAATATTCAGATGACTAACTCCCCATGGAAAGCAGTAGCAAGACAGGTGCCTTAAAGAAACCAGACAACCTCCTCCCCTCAGCTCTGCAAGCATGTCTTTGAGGCTTCAAACCTACTAATGGCTGCAGCAGAGGCTGTGGGTGGTTTCTACTGCCTACGCCCAACTGCAGACCGAGGGTTTCTGTAGAGCTGCATCTCTTCCCAGCAAGGGAAGCTCAGTGTCTGGGACAGTCCCGTGTTAGTCTCAGGTTGTCCTACTTCTTCATCTGCTTTCTCTGCGTTGCACTTATCCTCTTTCTCTTCTCATTTCTTCTTCTGCCAGTCAGTGGATGTCACCCCTAGATAATGGCAGTATCCTACAGCTGTAGTAGTATTCCCGCTTGCACTAGTGACATGGTGGCCACTTCCAGCTCAGCCTGTTGTTCGTAAGGTCTTGCGCCCTTGGCCTAGCCACGCGCTATCAAAGAACTGCTTCATGCCCTCTGCATATGAGCTTTTCCATTATGGTTGCTCAGCTGCCACAATCAGGACCTGCCTTTAAGGTAATGACCTGGTCACAGACTCTAGCATTGCAATGACTAATTTTACTGAACAAAGGTGTTTATTCACGGCTATCATTATCATTCTGCTTGCTTAGGTCTTGGGAACCTCTTTAGGATGTTGGCTAGATGGAGTCTGGGAGGGGTTATAGCACTGGATTGCTCAGGACTCTGAAACAGCTAATGGATATTAATGACCAGGCTCATTGTTATATAATTGCAGAATATGGGGAGGCTGTTATACTCAAGTAGTTTTGGCCACCTCTCCTTCCTTCACAGCGGCCAAAATCTTGTACCTGAACTGTTTTGCCTAACAAAACTGTGGTCTTTCTGGCCATTTTTCATTTGCTGCTTCCACTACTACAAATTCTTGGCAATGAACCTTAGTGTAACAAGAGTTATGATATGGAGCTAAATGACAGAGTATGGAAGAGGTTTTAACTTTATTAACTCTTAGCCACCAAAGTGGAATGGTGTTATATTTGGATTTTTTATTCTTTTGATGTTTCTAGAAATCCCACTGAAACACTGCTGACTAAAGTTCAGTCACTCATAAAACTTTATAGATCATTAAAATTTCTGTTTATTCCAGCTCTGAGGGAGATGTAGGTTACACTATTTTAGATGTTACTAACTTTTATTCCTGAAGGACCAATAAAAATCAGGCCCAAAATAAATCCCAGAGATTTAGTTTAGAGGTGAATTTTTCCAGCGGACAGCCTGGAAAATTAAATTTTGTCCCAAAGAAATCACGTTAATTTATGTTTAATTTCATCTCCCTACATGTAGAACAGGGACCAAAAGTCAAGTAGACAGGAATCTTTGTGGCTTTGGTAAGTTCATTCCCTATCCCGTACAGGAGGTGATACTTTTTAGTCTAAAACACTACTTTACTTCCCATTTCACTGGGCCTTGTACCCTGACTGCTCCCAGTGAGCACGCGCAAGCTGACTCTGGTTCCATTCTGGATATACCAAGTCCCTGAAAATCAAAATCTTTGAAATTTCTAGATTACAAATACTGTTTAACTAGATGTGTAAACTGTGTTGTGCTGTTATGCCAAAAAGTCCTCTCAGATGCCTTCTGGGTTCTTTGGACAACCCATCAAAGGTTTCTTAGCAGCATGTCCTGAGGATGAAAATGTGCCCCAGAAGGATCCAACATAAGACAGTGAATTTAATCATTGTGACTTCTCTTCCACTACGTTGTGGCTATGTGCTTTTTTTTTTGCTCCTTATCCATAATGGTATGTCTGTTTGTTTGCTCCTGTTTCCCAGTACTGCCCCAGTACACTGGCTTCCGTATCTACACAGACCTGCCCCAGGGTAGCACTTAAGCACACGCATAACCTTCAGCATGTGAACTGCCTCAAGAGACTTTAGCTTGTGCCTAACTCCAATGAGCTTTTCTGATCAGTGTGCTTAAATATTGAAATGCTGGCAAATATTCAGATAGGAGCACCAGGTAATTTTCTTCAGGCTCCCTCCAACTCAGGACAAGTTTTGCAGGGTAGTTATTTTTAGGCACTGTCTGTCTGTAAAGCTGAAAAAGGGCCAATGATTTTCCCATGCTAAATCATCTTCCTGGTCAGTGTGCTCCTTTGCTGTTTCAGGTTTCAGTGATGACTAAAATCACAGAGAAATCTTCTGCTACTCTGAGGTCAAAAAGATCTCCATTGGAATCTCTAACATTTAACATGCCCTGTTGCTGCTTCCCTTCTCTATAGAAACTTATTAAAAGCTTTGCATAGTAAATGCGTGATTCACATGCAGTCCATAACTCACCAGTTTCAAAGGAGCTGCTTTTCTGTCCAAGAGCTGCATAAATACATCATGTTTTTCCTATTTTATAGGATTACTTTAGAACAAACACATTGTGTTATGATCGGTAATTAAATCAATAAATCTCTGAAACAATTCACAGCTTTCTGATTTATTTGAATGGTCAATGCAACATCTTGTGTTCACATTGTGCTCTTTGAAAATTATATATGGCTATGTTGACAAGTTAATTTTTTCCATGCCATCTTTTTCTCACTTCCTAATGAGACTGAAGACTGCATATAGCTCAACTTTTTTTCATAAGGTACTTTCTGGAGTACTTAGCACTTATGTTTTATATCAACTTTTATTTCCAGTAATGAATTAGCACTTCAGCCCAGAAACCCCTCTGACAAGAGCCCAAATGTACACGTATTTTCCCAAGTTTCACAAATAACACATGTAAATACCCACAATATATACATGTGTGTTCGTCAAGGAGAGGAAGGAGGGTGTATCTAAACATTTGGATTTTCAGTTCAGACAAGCATGCAGAAGTTTGGATGTTTGTTCAAAGTCTATCCAAATGTATCTGAATCTTTTGGCTCTGGAAATCAATCGGAAATCTTGCAAGGTCAAACTTTCTCATGAGATTACCTCTAATACCTCTTCAGCTCCAGTCAGGCCAGTAAAAATACCACAAAGTACTCTCTTGTCCACTTTTTCTCCCAGCTGAAAACGGAAAACATGAGGAATGTGAAAATTAAGCAATTAATCAAATTTTTTCCAACCCTCAGGAAAAGGCTTGGTTCAGTTCAAGTTTTTTTCACAAGGTTTCAGGTTTGCTCTTGTTTAATGCAAACTTGTTCGCAGAGCCCAAGTCCGTATGCGAATTGCACTCATTCTCGTGGTCAGAACTGCTCCTGTTAACTTTAATGGGCTTAATAACAGGTCCACAGTCTTTCAGTCTCAGAGTGCAGTGTTTACTAGGGGTTTCTATCCCTAGGTGCAACCACATTCCCACTTTATTCCCACTTCCTGCTATTATGGGGTACTTTTTTCAACATCTCTACTGACAAGTAAAGAAAACACTGCTCTATAAATCTATTTTAACTGTGCAGACACCTACTCAAGCCTATACATTGCACAAATTATACTGGGCTAATGCAGGATTTAATGGGATACAAAGGTATTGTGCAGGAATTTTGTGCATCAATGTACCATGTGTGGTTTTTCCCTGGTGATGATTCCCTGAAACATTATCATCCGCTGAGAAGACATTCCAGGAACACTTTTGCCCTGATCCTGGTCCTGCAAAGATCTTCAGAATACGTGACCTCCTGAAGTAATTTTCATTTCCTAAAGCCTGGGTCTCATGCAGATTAGGAACACTTTAGGTTATTTATCAAACAACATTTCATAAAATCACTGTGAACTGTTACCTCAAACTTACATGAAAACAAACCACACTGTTCGTAATAAACAAAATAAAATAAAATATATATTAACCTGCAAACACCATTCACTGCTTGTATCTGAGGAAGGTTTTGAATTATCACAGAATAAGTGGTGGTACCAAATGGAAAGATTCCAGATGGAAATCCTTCTTTCTCCTTCTTCATTTTCCTTTACACATTGGTTAGTCCAATGTCAAGGAAATTATTCCAAATTTAAGTTTTTGCCAAAATGCTCCGTAACCAAAATAGAATAAACACACTCTTTTTGACCACTTCACAAGAAAGGAAATTAGAGCCACGAAATTGCACAAATTATATTATTGGTTTGTTTGTTTTTCTCTGTAAAGAAGTTCATGATACAATAGATGAAAGGTCTGAAATAATTAAGGAAAAAATAATACAGTTGCAAGTACAGATTTTTATTTTCTGTTTGCTTCAATGTGAGAATGCCAAGTTTTCATTTCTGAAGGTGTCTGTGTAGCAATATGTAAAACATATCTGGTTTTTCTTTTAGATTTCAATGCCATTTCTGTTTATTTTCCCACTTGGACTGAAAAGGAATTATAAAGGGATGTATGTTTGCCAGTCATCTTGCTTTGTTCTGAACACCATTGTTAATTTTGTCTGGAGTTTAATGATTCAGTTCTTTATAGTCCTCTGTACATCTCATAGACAAACATACACACGCTGTAAAAAAGAAAGAAATAAAAAGGATTTATCCCAACAAGAAGCCGTCACTTTTCCAAGAGGTCAATGAAACAGAAGGTGTTTTGGACGTTCATGATGCAATTAAAATGACTCATTGTACTGAAGTCATTGGCTGGCATGAGACAAGTAACTTTACTGGGATTAGTCCCAGTTGCATTTCATTTCAGCTCCCGAATTTCAGCTGCACTGAATTATTCCCGGTTAGACAAGGGAATAAAGTTATGGAAAAAAATGGAGGGATAATGTTATTTCAGCAGTCTAGAGACATGTCCATCATTTGTTTTAAAAGTTACATAGATACGCTTATTCAACATTTTCAAAGGCTTGAGTTTCTTTCTTAATGGTGTGCTTACTTGTCTTCAGCATTTTTCATCTGTTCCCAAATTAGCACTAAATGGCAATATTCAATGAGACTTCAATTTAAATTAGAAAGACCAATGACAACTCATAACACACTAAAATATGTGTTACCCATACAAACCAATTCAAGCTTACTCTTTAATGTTCCAGGTTTAATGGGGTGGATTTTAGCTATTTTGGACTGTTTATGCTAGTGAAAAGGTTACAGTCAGGACAACAGTGTGCACAATTTCCCACAATCATCTGTTAAATATAACTGTTAGAATACTTCCCATTTTTGACACGAGACAATTAATACGCTCCAAGATAATGCTAAGGTATGATACAGGGGTTAGCAAAGGACAGAGACTTTTCCCAGTAGGAGCATAGACAAGGTTGTCCTGTTCTGAGGAGGAAAGACATTTAGCAATCACAAGGTCTGCCAGGGAACTTGTCCCTGAGATTGAGATCTGTCCCATTTTCTGTACTGTAGGGATCTACTGTCCGTATGCAGGGCAGGGAGCCAATGTGCTTGATGGGGATGCAGTGGTCAATGCAGCTAAAGATGGACTTGAGTTACCATGAAGAGAGCCAGATCGTAAACAACTGCATTCTTCACCAAGATATATCCGAATTGGACGTGTTTGAAAGTGTAGTGGCAGGTCCTTTACATGACATTTGGTTGACAAATGAGCTATGTATCTTTCCCCATGCACAAGAAAACAAATTGAGTCATATCAGATGAAACTTGAACTGACGGAAATAGGATTTCCTGCATATGAAAAATAAATTTCATAGTAGTTTTATACTTAGAACTAAATGGCATCTGCACAGATGAGAATGCAATTAGATGAGACAGCAAGTAAGAAGCTGAATTCCTCATGAGATTTTTTTCATCCTGAAGACTGGCATAACCTCTCTGTTTTGTTGTGTTAAGCAGTTATAAAATTCTTCTTCCAGTAGTTTGCGCATTCCTTGGCCACAACAAAATAATTCTTTTTCTCTCTTTCTTGTTTTTCTTTAAGAGAATTTAATCATTATGAGTGGTGCCAGATTTGTAGCGCTGGAAAAGGAAGACCTCAGCTTTATGGAAGGTAAGCCAGTGAGTGGCAAGAATGCAAATATATTCATGATGCACTTCCACTTTTTAGCTTTACAAGGAAAGATGTTCTCTGTGACATTCTGTTTTTCACACTTTCTTTAAGACCTCCTACTACGTTCTAAATGCAGTGTGTGTGTGTGTGTGTGTGTGTGTGTGTGTGTGTGTGTGACAGAGTACATGATGCACCCCTTTCATAGAGTTTCCTCTTCTTTCTTCAGTCAGAATGAGCGGTTGCTGTCCCAGGGAGGGACAAGCAGAGGAGTTGTCTCCCAAAACCTCTCTGTAGCTGATGTTCGGGAGGTTGCATCAAAATCAAAAGATCACAGGTAGAGAAACCATGGGAACTCAACACTCATTCCTGGGTCAGATTGCAGGCAGGCTTTCTGCCACCAGAAGACATCTTGTCTTTTCTTCCCTGGAACTTCCCTTCCTAGGAACATGCCCCACAAAGATGGCGGGCAACTCTATGACCCATGACAATCTCAGAATCCTTCAGCTATTAAGGGTTTAAACAATGGCCAAGACGGATCGATTACCAGTCCTTATTTCATGCTCATCTGTCCTCAGACCAGGTGCCCAGAAGAACAGGCATCCTGGGGTCGTAGGTGAGAGGGTCAGAGCTGGAGAGAAAGGACAAGACAGCGGAGATGACACTCTTGTCTCTGCACCTGCAGTACAGCATGCATGGCAACTTGAATTTTACACCGGGAACCGTACCAAATTGCGTCAAGAACACTGAAATTTCTGTGATGGGAAGAAAATACGCAAATTTAGGAACTGGACTGAAACCAGTTGCATGTTTCACTGGGTAATGTCAATGATAAATTACTAAATTTGGTAACTAGATTTTGCAGAAGTATGACTCTTGTATGTGTCCAGAAGAGAAGATTTAAAAAGAAATGGGATACAGTGTGGTAGGAAAGAATTCCAAATGGCTGACACTAGTAAAAACACAGTTTGAATCTGTTGTCTAAGCGGAAACACGCAGTTTTCCAGGGTATAAATAGAGTTGGTGAAGTTCTGTGTCAACAAAAGGGCAAAAATGGTTTAAGGTAAGTTAGTAGAAAGGCCATAGTTCAGTGCCAATCATTTCAAATCAGGCTCTTCTGACTGCATATCAAATGCATGCAGACCGCTCTGGTTTCAAGCTTACTGGTTTGGGATTTTCCAGTGCTCTGTGCTGCTTGATCAGGAACACATGAGACCATAGAAGTGTCAAAGGATATCATTGGCAATATCCCAGTAGCAAATCTTTCCTCTTTTCTTGCACGGTCCATTTAATTGAACACTCATATCAGTGGCAGATTCATTGCAAAACACATTTTTCATTTTTATGCCCTTTTTATGAAAGCTGTAAAGTTATATGCTTAAAAGACTTTGGCTAAAAAAATTATGTGAAAATGGATAACATTTACTTTTCCTAAGCTTGGAGTGGAGTAAGCAGTTCACATTGTGAATATCCCTGAATATGATGCATTTTTATTAACATTTCTATTTACAAGCTATTACCAGATGTTTGATTTTAAAAGCATTTTTGAAAGACTAAATTCAAAATACCTGCTATCCTTATGCATCTGAGGGGGTCCAACTATTCATACAAGATACGTTTGGGAATACTGAAAAAAGCTGGCCAACGAGTTGTTTTTCCTTATTTTTACCTTTTTATGCCAACCTGAGGATATCTTAAGCACATTACAGAAGCTTTCTGCCCGCCGATGGGTGTTCAGAATACTGGCACTATCTGAAGTGGCCCAAGCTGACAAAAAAATCAGGGCCAAACCTGAGTCCCCATATTTTATGGAAGAAAAATTCCCATTGACGTCAATGGGAGTTTTGCCTGACTACAAAATAAAGAAATTGGCCCCAAATGATATCTCCAAAGGGGGCTTTACTCACGGCACACAGCTGTATCTCATGAGCCAGATCTCCAGGATTCCATTATTCTTCTCCTGCCCGTTAGTGAACTTACTAAGTGAGCCAAAGTAAGAATAATACCTCTGCTCTGGGAAGTGAGGTTAAAATGTGCCGCACATTCTGCATGTACATGCACAGCTTACAGACATGTCATTGTTCTCAGAAGGAAAGCTATAGTAACAGGCCACCATGCTTGCTACAGTAAAACGAAGGGAATTCACAACTGGGTCATCAAAGTGATATAGCACATAAAAACTAGCAATGAAAGGACCTATGGTTATATCCAAAAAGACATAGGCCCCTGAAAAGGTTTTTTTTTGGATTTTTTTCAATTCAGTTCAGTTTATCCAGTGACTTCTTGATATAATATACAGGAAGAGTTCTCTGAAAGTAAAGATCAAGAGACTGGGACTCCCCTCCTTCAGGAAACTGCCCAGATCTCCCTCTTTTTTCTTTGGCCCAATGAATTTTGGCTCCTTTTTTTGCATTACTTTGACAAAGTGGACTAAGATCACTTACCTATGCTCTTCCACTAAGGCACTCTAGTGGGAGATCTGAATCTGTATGTCCTTGAGATGAAAAGGGCCTGAAGCCAGATTTCCTACATCTCCAGACTGAAGGGTCACACCATTAGTTTATTATACAGAGGAGGATGGGGAGGGTGTCTTTATGCTCTAGCTTTATAATGAAGGTGGCACCCACGAATTTTGTGAGGAATGCCTTTGTCAGTACATTTTGAGTAGGTCATGGTCTCCAGATGAAGCCTCTCAGTGTGCTTTGGGGAGGAGGTGTCTAAGTTCTGCACCCCAGGTGAGCCTATGCACATCATCTGTCCAAGGCAACTTAATTTACTGGGGCAGCCTTCTCTCACGTGCTCCATTTTTGTCCCTCACCATTCCTGACCCATGAGCCAATGCGGAGTGCCAAGTGGCTCTCAGCAGCAGTCCAACAACAAAATTCACAGGGGGGGTCCTTTGTTACCAGTAAAGCCATGAAACCTTGGTCGTTCTGTTGCCTCTAGACACTGGCAGATAGGATGGGAAGAAAACCAAGTGAATGAGCCCAGGTATATATACTCTCTGTTTAATAAATTTTGCTCCACAAATAGGAAGTGCTAAGTCACCATGCCCTGTGCAGTGACTGTCATGAGGCCTTCTTTTCCAATACCGCCCTGACACAGATCGTATAATGCAACATGGGTTCTGGGCGATGCAGTCTGCACACTGGTGTTTCAGTGAGCAAAGCACTGAATGCAGGTTATGGAGAATGCAGCCTCATTGAGCAATGAGACTGCTGAGTAATGACATATGTTTTTCTTTCCAGTCTTCACTTCTGGCATCACCAGCTAGAATATTATTAAAATAAAAGTATGGGTCAAAAGTATGAAAGGAATGGAAATGCAAGAATTCCTTTCAAAGGTTATTGAAAATTCACCTTGAAAATGTAGGGGCTTAAATACCAGGATGTACCTCAGAAATAGCTTATCACCATGAGTCAGAAATCCTGTAAGGAAGAGAACCTTAGCAACTCCTATCTAAGTTCCTTTGCTGTCTGAAGTGGTCAGTGTTGATATTTGCTGGACTGTTCTCAAGTTGTGTGTGGTAAAGGTCTGACAGTCCATTGACACACTTACTGCATGGTCCATCCACATGCCACCGGAGTGCTACCACTTTGAAGGCCTCTGACCCTCCTTTTTAGTGATCCAGATACGTCATTATGGATAAAAGCATGGCTGTTCCTTCATTTCAGCAGTTGAATGGGCTGCTGCCACAGTAATGCTAGCATCTTCCAGGTCAGGAAATGGGCCATATCGGCGCAGTCCAAAGAAGGAACACAAATTTCTCACATAAACATGTTCAGCATTGCTGTCAAGCCAACCTTGTAGAGAAGTCCAGTAAGACTCTCTGGCGTACCAGCCATTCCTCTCAGTTTTATGTCATCAGCAAACTTAGTGAGGGTACACTCTGACCCATCATCCAGACCTTTAATGAAGATGTTAATCTCTTCTCTTCATCGAGTGAAAACACCTTGCAGTTTTTCAAACTGTGACCTGATTTTCATGATCTATTCGTGAGTTCTCAACAAGGGCACTGGTTTCAAATTAGTTCCTACTTAAAGTTAGGTATCTGCGAAAGAGAAAAAGCAATTAGTATACAGAGTTATGTCTTGAAAATTGATGCAGAATTTGCCCTGACACGGAAATGAACATCAGAAGTGCTGCCAGCTAATGTGATCAAATTGGTAACCGAAAGCTGAAGTAACAACACGTGTTTCACCTTCACCAGGCTTCTTTCACAACATGCTTTTTGCAGGAAAAAAACTCTTGTCAGCCTCTGGAGTCAGGGAGCCTATACTGCAGCAGGCCTGGGTGACAGCCAGGACATTATTGTCTTCAGAGGATTATGGGTAATGCCTTGCTAATTAACTATAATGGTAACCTGGTAATGGTTAATAGTGGGTTAGGCATTGCTTTTCCATCTGTCAGATGCTATCCGTTCAAGGAGAAAAATATTTGTAAGGTGATTTCACTTATGGTTTCAACATATTCTAAATGAACAATCTTTGTTCTCCCACAAATGGTATTGTGTTGCATAACACAGCTGACAAGGTTTCATAAATCCTTTTCCAAGTTCAGTTTAATGGCAGTTGAATATTCTTTTGTTTCTATTAACCCAGGTAAATAAATAGAGTGAACTGGCAATTTTGAACTGTGATCTATGGCATGGTCCCCAATGTACTGGCACACATGGAATTCTTGCAGATCACAAATCTGCAAGAAACATATTTGTGTCTTCCAACAAAATGTCATCGAACCTCTGAAGGAATCCGTATTTATACTTTGCATGGTGCGCAACAGCTTCACATTTGGAGCAGGCAGACTCTAAAGCAGCAGGCCTGAAACAGAGGGAGAGGGAAGATTCCTCCTTTGAATCTTGCTTTTTCCAGCTACTAAAATCACAACTTATTTAAACTAATTTACTGTATGATGAAAGCAATTATCTTTTTTTTCCTCATTCTTTCCCCTTTCCACAGAATTCCTTTGTTATTTAGTACAAAATGATCTTCCGTGCGTCTCCTCCACTACTAATACCCCAGTTCTTTGATAATGCAAACTATATTTCACAATTCACTTTCTCTCTCTGTGGTGAAAACTCCTTTTTATCTCCATACTGGCAAAGACTCACCATAAAATTTAATAGATTTTGGTGAGATCCTCTATTAAAAAAACTTTTAAAAAGCTAAGCTGTTATAGGATAAACAACTGCTTAAAATATACAAAGCAAAGGCTGAGGCTAAGAGGTCGCTTTTTATAGGAGCTGTCCTATGTTAACCTATTCTGGAAACTGTTCTGTTTAACAAATTTACCCAGGAACTGGATGAACAAGAAGGCAGCAATACTTGCGGATCATATAAAATCGTATAGAATAAACCAGAGTACCCATAATCAAGATAAATGCCAAGAATTGCAGAAGAATTTCAGAATATTCTAGGACTACGAGAGAAAATGGAATTTGAAGTAAAGCAGTGCATACAGCGAAAAGTACCATACAGTTCATTAATTTATTAATTCTCACTGTTAAGGAAAGCAGTTCTGGAGTGATGGTGAATAATTACCTACAAAGATAGTGTAATGCTCAGTAGTGATCAAAAAGACAGCTAGAACATTAGGAAATACTAGGAAAGTAACTGAGAACAAAATACATCAATATGATCTATGTAGTACATATGTGGTGACTACAACATGCAATTCTGGTTCCCGGAGGATATAATAGAGAAAATATAGATAAAAGTATCGAAGTGTGTAGATTGAAACAGTTTCAATACATGGACAGATTAGGAATAGTAGGACACTCTTAATCCTGGACAAGAATCCTGAAGCCTCAGAGGTGAGTATGACAGGGAAGGTTAGCGGGGTACAGATAATTCACTGGCCTAGAAAAATGCATAGATCACTAATAGCTACAATAAGCAATGTTCAGGGAAAGCCCCTGGCACATGGAGACTGTAATCCACTGACTACCAGAAGCTGGGAGAGTATAATAAATAAATACTTGCCTTGGTCTTGCATTATTCTTTAAGTATTCTTTAAGTCTCAGGCATCAGTCATTGGTGGTACTAAGCTAGATGGTCTGGCCTTACGTGGTAGTTTATCTGTTCTTAGGATCTCCTTGGGTGAGATTCACTTCATCCCCCTTTGGATAAGGGTTTCTAAAGTGAAGAAACCTACACCTGAAGTTGTCACCAGCAGCTCTCATTATGAAGACAATCGGGCATTTTTAGGACATGATTCACCCAAACTAGTTTAGACATCTACCTCGGAATGAGATGAATCATACTCTACAAATGTTTGTTTCTCTTCATTGACTACAAAGGGAGCCAAAAGTGATTATTTTTATTGTAGATGTTTATATTTAGTCAGATGAATTTCATCCACTTTATCTATTCTTTTTCTCTGCTACTATTGAAATAAAACTGGTTAGGAGTGCAGCAGAGCAGAAACAAGGCCAATTAAGCACTGTAGATACACATTCATGACAAGCACCCAAACCACACTCTGAACTACGATTTCCAGGGATTCGGAAGAGAAGCAAATGGGCTCATGTGGCCGTTCAAATCTTGTTGTGGTTTAAGCCTGGTAGGCAGCTAAGCACCATGCGTCCACTTACGTTCCAACAGCAGGATGAGTGAGAGAATCAGAAGGGGAAAAGTGAGAAAACCTGTGGGCAGAGATAAAGACAGTTTAATTATTTGAAAAAATGGAGGGGAAAGAATTGACAACCAAGGAAAACAAGTGATGCAAAAGAAAACTATTACTCACCACCAACCAACCAATGCCCAGCCAGTTCCCGAGCAATGTCAGTCCCCACCAACATCCACCCCCTCAAATTTCTGTTGTTGAGCATGACGTCATATGGTCTGGGATATCCCTTTGGTCAGTTGGGGTCAGCTGTCCCAACTTCTTGTGTACCCCCAGCCTACTTGCTGGCAGGGCAGTCTGAGAAGCAGAAAAGGCCTTGAAGCTGTATAAGCACTGCTCAGCAGTAACCAAAACATCCCTGAGATATCAGCATTTTCTTCACAAATACAGAATGTAGCCCTCTGCAAGCTACTATGAAGAAATATAACTTATCCTGGCCAAAACCACTACAAATCTGAATAAGGAAAACCTGCAATAGGTCATCTGTAGCTACCAGCTCCACTATGCTCTGGAGAAAGTTTTCTGGTGCGCTCCTGGTCAGGATATCTACAGCATAACGAAATGTTTCCTAGGATTCCTCCAACAGGTATTGGGGAAAGCATGAGAGTGGTCCACTTTGGAAAAGCCTGCCAGCACCAGTGACAGGCTGAGTTTTATATGTGTGTGTCACCCAAAATACAGAGAAATCAGAAGATCTTGCTATCAGTACAGGCAGGTAGCTCCTAGAATTTGCTTTTCACGCAATAACTACAAGTAACAGTATCTGCACATACATTATCAACACACAGGCAAAGAGCTGTCCCTACATTTTACCATGCGCATTTAAATGTAAACAACCAAAACATTCCGAGTGGTAGACTGGCCTCTGTTTTAACCAAAACACTTCACTGAAACCATTGTGGTTCTGCTTAAAAACACAACAATAAGAGCAAGTACACAGAATTTCCACCTTCCAGCGGTGGTTCAAGTTTGTCTCGCGCCTGAGTTAAAGGCAAAAAGGATGTGCTGTTTCTTCTGGATTGGCTTAAAAAATGAAAAAATAAATATTTTTAATGGAGTCTTACAGGGTTTCTGGCCTTCCTGAATCACACTGCATCTGGAATTCTCCACCCTTTTGTTTGGGTGGGAGACCCAAATGGAACTAGCTAGCACAACCTTTGGCATCCCCAAAGCTTTGGCAATCTGTTTACACTAAATAGGTCAACAGGGTGGAGATAACGCCGAACACTTCAAACTCTTCTTGAAAGTTAAAACACCACCAGCTATTTCTATCAACACAGAGGTTAAGCTGATACTCTTGTGAAGCATAAGAAAAACCTGGTCTGCCAATGTCCAAAGAGGTCAGCGACCCTGAATTGGAGAGAGGTGGGAGAAAGGTTTTGCCTGTTGCAGCCCCAAAACAAACTTTAAAAGGAGGAATTAGGAACGATAAGGAGAGTGTTCTGGACTGTTGTGTTGGCTGCACCACTAGAGGCAGGGATTCTGAGGCAAAGGCAGAAGAGGTGTGGCTGAGCCCTGTAGACATGTATGATGTGACTCCAATGTTTATGGAAAGAAAACCGCAGCCAAATATGTGGAACTTGGTGATCATTCTCAGCAGCAAATAGCAGTTATTTCAACAAGCAAATGGGTTTCATACTAGACTTTCTGGGCCTTAGCTTTCTCCCTAGGCTCCTCTGCGCCCTGTCTTACATCTTCATTCTCTTCTTCCACCACTTACACTTTGTAAAAAACATGGCACAATGCTCCCAATATATGAAAACTAAGAAAATTCCAGATGCAAGGGAGTAGGAGCACACCAGTTAACCTAATCCTTCCTCCATCTTTAATATTCTGACATTAGCCTACAAGAAAAAAATTTTTGTGCAAATTACAATTTCAGTATTTACATGCTACAAGGTAATGATAATCCAAATCACTGTCTATGCCAGCAAAATGGTGCTTGAGGGTAAATGGCATCTGAGTAAACTTGCTCCTATAGTGTCACTCATCTCAAATACTTCCTAGTTTCGTTTGAAGTTTTAATGAATAGAATTAGGACTATAAGGACACTCCCCAAATTTATTCTAACCAAGTCACATCATATCAGTGACATCAAAAAAAATTCTTTGTACATAAAAATGTCTTTGTTCATCAGACATCAAGTGTGACTATATGATGTTTTAGTTTCCTACAGTTTCTTAGAAACTAGAACACTTAGATATTCAAGCAGAAAACTATTTTGACAAAGGAGACAAACAGTCAAATTTAAATATTTCTGTTTTGAATCATTAGCACAAGGGAAAGCATAGATCATAGATATCTGTCTACATGTAAATGCAAGTGTGTGTTTTTTCGAGAACACTTTAATAGTTAAAAGGAATAATTATGGGACGGTGAGTTTGTTTTAAAATGGGACGTGGCTGGATATTCATAGGGAATTTGGGATGCCAATAGTGACTACAGAATAGAAGAAATTAATATTTCTGGTAGTGTTATATACTTTCAAGACCATCCAATGTAAACATTTCCTTTTTTTATTTTAAAGTCCCTGGTCCTCTTTGTCTAGAATCCTGCTGAGTTTATATACTATCAGACTGAACTTTGTTCATCGTTATTGGTTCATTCATGGTTTCAGTGCTGTCACGTACAGAATTCTGCATTGGCTGCACATAGTTTTATAAATGGATTTACATTTTTAAACTAGCAGTATGAGCTTGCGAACCCCTAAATTATGTGAAAAATCCCAGCACATAAATAGCTGTCTGAGTACACATGTCTAAAAGTCCCAGTAGAGCTAGCAAAGTGGTTAACCTACCAATATATAGGCACATACCAATTTTGTGTAGAGTACATTTGCACTAAGGGTTAGATTTTCCACTGTAGCCTGTCTATATTTGGAGATTGTAGAGAAAAGGGCTGCAAAAAAAGATGATTGTAATTTCTTAATCCCAGGAGATCTGTACTTAGAAGTAGGTAATTTTATTTTTCCACTGAATTAAGAGCCTCAGGAAACATACCTCAGTGTCAGCCTGCTCCACTGTCCACGTATGGCAAACGGGTTTCATTTATTTCAAGGATGAAAAACTGACCAATGCACAAGATAGTTCTGCAACTCCATGATCTTTCTGCAGACAGAGGATTCCCTTGCAGCCGGAAAACCTCTGCTGGTTGTTCCAGTTATTTTAAATTCACTCTATACCACATAAGCAGACAGAAGGATTTAGGTTCTAGGTAAAGCATTCCATACATCTGAAAAAGTTGCCCTGGATGCTGTACTTCAGTACAAAGACTTTGATTTTCTCTTTACAGGATTTGCCTTTCATCTGGAGAAAAACTACAATTTTATCCAATCTCCTCATATACATGTTAATATATTTAGTCTAACACATCTATTACAATTCTATATTTAAAGGCTTTGTCAGCACTTCTATTATAGATTTTGGTTTTCAGAGGTATCAAGCTCAGCCAGAAAAATTCAGTAAGCATGGCATTTGTCTTGCACAATCCTATGTTAGGAGCCTATTCACCTTGCAATAACTTCCAAGATAATCCATTTGGAGCATTTTGAGTATCAGAGTGAACTGAGCTTAGATGTTATTAGGAAGAGACAGAGACGGATTCTCAGCTGGCGTAAGCCATCCCCAAAGCTACACTCATTTAAATCCACAAAGGATCTGATATTTAGTCCACTAAAAATATGGAAAACTTAAACAATGGAGTTCTTGTACAATATGTTGTGACCAGATTTAAAAAAAGAAAAAAAATGCAGTTCATGGGATGTACTTCCCAAAACTGAATCACACTGCAAAGGAAGAATCTCTGGCATCAGCAAGGTAATGGATGTAGATCTTACTTTTAACCACATGCAAGACACAGATATGTTGAGTGGCTGCACAGGAGAGATTCCTGTTTCTAGTCACAGGATCCGATGCAGGGTTTCACAGTCCTCCATTACAGCACTAGAAAAGAGTTAATTCCCTCAGTGGAAGAGACAGGAAAAACTGTTGCCTTCATGAAAATGCCAGAGAAAGGAGCATTCAAAAGAGTTTCAACCAAATACAGGGACTAGCTGCTTTTGCTGGGACCATCCATGCCAATTTGGTCACTGATTCTTCTAAACTTTTTTAAAGATATTTTCAGGACTATAACCAACACAACTATTATTTTTCTTCCATTCTAGTCATTGTCATCAAAAATAGGCATCTTTTAAACTTAAATCTGATGCCACTGACAGGTTATTTAGCATTTTAGGTACTGGGCAAAGCATTAGCGTGGTCCATAGGCCCGGTTTTTACTCAGTGTAAAACAGGCCACCATAAGAAATGCAATTTTTCTGAGGTCTCTCCAAGCAGATGTTGGACAGACCCCAACCAGATTTGGGAAGAGCTCAGTTCTTCTTTGGTCTCTGCCCCCACTGTGTTGGGTGGTCTTTAAGTAGCTGGCTGCTATATCTGCAGCCAGAAAATATGTACACTGGTACTGATCTCCTTAGAAAGGCCATGAAGTCAGTGAGGAAATTATAACCAGTGCATTAGCAACAACCGCGCACAACCAGTGCTTACTTAGTAATTATCATTTTTATCAGGCTATCAAGACCTGGGTGAATAGTATCGCAGGCTCTTTAACAGCCGTTGGATTACATGATCATCACGTATTTGCCTTGTTCTAGGAAGGTACCCTTGTTCTAGGAAGGTACCCCTACGGATGGAAGGGACTCTCCAGGGAGAAGCCTGCGTGGGACTGCCCACTTTAGGATGACCCAGTAGCTGCAGGAAACATGGCTGCGGTCAGACCTGGGATCCCAGCCTGTGCCTGCCCTGAGCTCCCGGACCCGCAGGTGGAGCTGGGGGTCCTGGCTGACTGCGGGGAACACCGGGCTTACTGAGTCTCCTTCATGCCAGACAGCTCCCATTCATTAATCTCCATCTTAAAAGCTGCTGGCGCCTTGCCTGCACTATTGCACCAGGAGGGCTGTTCCACGATCTTGCAGTTCCAATGGTTAAAACATTTCTTCTTGTTCCCAGTTTGATTTCAACGCATGGTGTATTTACCATGACATTCCCTTTCAGTCTTCTCTTGAGATTTTATTTTAAATTCTCTCACAAAGCAGAGCCTCTGACTCCCATCAATCAAGCATCCCTTCCATTTTAGGGCTTCCCTGAAGACAGGTGAGTGGAATTGCTCATTGGGTGCCAAGGATCGCCTCCCTTCGATATGTCTATGGTCTTCAGCTAATGAATCTCTGGCTTATTTCAAAACACTTGTACATTTTCCTTGTAACGTTCACCCACTTCTATCTAGCGTTGTAATTCTCAAAGTAATCCCATGCTTCTCATGTGATAGTCTCATCCTGCTGGATATTGGCAATACCTCCTCACTTTATAGCATCATGAAACCTCATGATCATCCTCCAGACTTTTGTACCACTGTCAACAGTGAAAATACTAAATAAAACCTGTCCCCAAATGTGCTGCATTGTTCTCTTCTCAGCACAAGCACTACTGGCGGTCTTGCAATTACCAATAGCATTTGCTTTCCAATTTGTGTCAGGAAAATTAATGTCCCCAACACAATGCCTAGTAAAATTATTTCTACATTAATGTTAAATGGAACACTCTCAACATGTAAAACTGATCTTCAAGATCTCTTCACAGTACAATTTTCTTAATTTCTTCCTCAGATTGAATATCCACTGTCTTCTACACATGCTCCTTTTTCTCATTGTTTTACACCATTCTGCATCTAAACATGTGCAATGCCTGCCTGGTGCATTTACCTTACCTTCTTTTCTGAAAACTTCATACCCTTCAACAGATATTTCTCAGTTCATCTGGCTCCTCTATTATGCCTCTTTTTTCTCTATAATACTTAAATTCATGTAATGCATTAGTTGTTCCGATTCCTCCACTTTCTTTTTGAGGTTCTTTACCTTACTCCTTTCAGTCTTTACCTGCTTCAATTGGTTTTTTCTGACTTCATTCAACTCTTTCGCTAGATTACATTATTTTAGCTGCAACACCTACTTGACTGTGACTCTGCTCATTTTTAATACTTTCTCTTCATTCCTTTTGGTGTTCTTTTGATTTGCAATAACTTTCTACCCTTTAACTGCATTTTTGCTACCCTTCACCTAATTTCACTGTTGCTGTGAAATAAAACAAGACTTGGAGATTACAGGGGTGCCTCTCAACCTTCTCTCTGCATCTATTTGTTTAAAACTTTCCTTGTGAAGAAACAGCTTAGTTCCATAAGCTGGAATCTACAAGCCATCCCAGTAGCCCAGTTCTTTATGCTATCATAACTTCTCTCTTTTTTTCACTAGAAAAAAGACAGCAGTGCCACCGAGGTTCCCTGCTTTGCTTCTCTCAGAGTGCTACCTGGCTGGCCTAGTGCTAACATAGTAATGCTGGGTTTATTTTTCCCACCATAAAGTCTTTTTGCCAATTTGTCTCTACTTCCGTGCACCTCAGAGCCTAAAAAGCAGCGTGCCTTTCTGTGCTCTGGACCTGGCCTGGTGACACGCTTGTTGATTCTCCTTAGTGAGGAATTCTCCTTAGTGAGGAATACCAATCACACAAACCTGCCTATTTTGCATGAGGTCATGAAGAGGATTCTTCCATTTGTTTGAAACTCATTTTATCTCATCTGTATTTCTCTTTCAAATTAGATGTGTATTGTCTATTTTCTCCCTTTGGTTCTAGTCCACAGCTATCCTTAATACTTATACATTATTTTCTTACACCAGCACTGTCTTCCTCTCTTCCTCCTTCCTATTCCACCATCCATGTTTTCTTTTGTGTAGCAGCTGTCTTCTGTTATCCTATTTCTCTTCTGCTAGGTAGTCCTTCTTGTTGTTGGATGTTTCTTTGGATCACCCTTTCCACCCAGCTCTGATTTCCCCATCTGCATCATCAGAAGTTATCTGCAGCTCTTCAGTTCCTTGTGTCACGTTCTCCTGTTCCATCATGTCCCAACAACCATTCCTGATCTTGGACTTGACCTATGGTTGCACCTCCAGTCATCTCAGCTTCTTGTCTAGGAGTATGAGTAGCATTTCAGCAAAAAGTGCCTTCTGTTATAAATGCTCTAGAGGATAATACTCATCCCATAAATTCTGCAGCCGGTAGTCTTTGTCTCCTCTTTTCCTTGAGGCACTAACATCTCCAATTTCCAATCCCTAGCGTTAACAAAAGAATCAGGACAAAATGCAAACACCACCACACTATCCCTTCCTGTATCTTCCTTAACTTTTTTAGACTTTTTCCATTATCTAACGGAACACAGAGTGGTCCCTCTGCATAAATCAAAATCTGTAAATAATGGGGCCAAATTTTTAAAAAGTAGGAATTTAAACTCCTGAGGCTGTGTTTTGGCATTGGCTTGAATTTCCCAAACGCATGACTGTCCACATCTCCTCGTGATCTAGGTCATTAGAAAACTGAACTGGTGCAAAATGCAGACTTCAGGGCTTAACTTTAAGCACCTTTAAAATAATCTTGACTAAAGACCACGTAATCTTACAACTTAAAAGAACAAACATTGCCCAAATAAAATACAGAAGTGAGGAAATGCCTGCAATACTCAATCTCTTATGTGCATGGACAGGTTATGTCTTAGAAAGGATCTACCGGGAAATACATACCTAAAAAATGCAAAACCTGCTTCCATGATATTCCTGGAAAGCTTTGCATTCCTAATGTGCACTGGGATCCCAGAAAAACTGAGTTACTATTGGTGGGAAAATTCTGAGCCTGGAGTACACATAGTACAACCTCTGGAAGTTAGAGTCTGAAATGGTATTAAATCTGGAAGTGATAAGTATCTCCCCAAAATGAAATAAAATGCAATGTCCTGTTATAACAAGAACTGCAAATGAATTACCTGGTCAAGCAGTAACTGAAACTGCAGTTACATAGGGAAAGGAAATTCTATACAAACCTGACTAGCACTTTTTCCCCATGGGTGTTGGAGTCTTTTCCTCATGATCGTGTTCTAGAATTCCCTTAACCAGACAATGGTAACAATGCTAAAATGCGACAAACAACATTATACTAACAGTACATGGTTATGATGCTAAAAAGAGCAACATTTTCAGGAGGGGGTTAACTGAATATTGGAACACCTACCTTCAGGAATGCCCAGAGCACTCTACAGAATGGAACTGGGAAGGAACCTGTGCCAAAAAAACCTCATAAACACCATGCTACAACTGTGAGATGTCTATGTGGGATAGAGAATGCATCCGACTAGGAAAAGGGGTTGAGCTTTGCCCACGTAAGTATACAGATACTGTACTTTTAGCATGGCTGGAATTCCCAAGAAAGCTAGTGGAAATTTCCAGCCAATAAGAAAAGCTCCTAGGTCCTTTTCCTAAAGAAAAGTTAAGAGTGATTTGGTAATGGGTAAATGTTATTAAAATATTCATTCTTAGCATTATTTTCTTTCCCCTAGTAAAGTAAAAGTTATAATTACTTGGTGAGAAATCATAGTTGAGAATTGCTAGTTATTGTTGGCATCGCACCCAAGCAGCACAACATTTTTTCCCACCTACCGTGTAAGATAGCTGGCAAGTCCCTGAAAATTAATGACCTACTCTGAAAGAGATATTTGGACAATATTTTGTGAAGGCTGGAACAGTCTTTACTGCTACTACTGAGGGATGAGCGGCTATGCAGAATCAAGAGAACTCTAGGAAAGACTATGTAAGTAAGAATCAATTCCCTCTGTCTTTCCTTATCCTCAACATAGAGGAGTCAGTCATGCCATATGAACTACTAAACTCCAGTCTATAGCTAATATTCTAGTAAAATGAAACACACTTAAAATCAAATTTCTGGTGAAAGATGGTGAAAAAGAAGTTTAAAGTGATTTTTTTTATTTTGCTTACCTGCCTTTGTGCCTTTTTTTCTTAATATATCCAGAATCTTTGTTTTTCTCAGGCCCCCGCCCCCAAATTCTGAGAATAAGAAATACTGCTTAATAAAGAGTCAGAAATTTTTTCTTCTGGCAGAAACATGTTTAAGAACTTGTACTGATTATAGCATAATATATCAATATTGCACAATAGTGTTAACCTGCCCATCAGTCCATCATTCTGTTGTGTGAATAGAGTAACTGGACTCTCAGTTACAACACTCTTCACAGGAACTCTAGTGACACAGGAATGGAGCAGACAGCTCTCTCTAAAGAGAGACTGACACCAAAAAAACTGCCTTTTTTCTAGACTAATTGTTGCTATTTACATCACTGCATTGAACATCTACTGAAAAACTACTTTAGACAGTATTGATTATGGAAAAGGACTTCATTGGAAATTTAAGTATGCAGGTCTCGTATTCTGTTAAAAATACTTCTGATTCAGTGTAATAGAGGGCCTGTGCAAATCAGAATCTGTTTACTTATTATACCATCTTACACCAGCAAAGCTGTAAATTACTATATTGATTACTAGGAAGAGGGGACCCAGGCCCAAAATTTAAGTAGAGGGGCATAAGGGAGGCTATGCACAATCTGAAATGTTTTCATCTTTTCCGAAATCTAATGAGTTCAGATGATTATGGAATTGGGAAACCAATTATCAGTCTGTTTTGTATCAAGAAGACAATTGCATCAAGAAAACACGCTTGGAGCCCAATGCTGAGTAATAAACCACCCATGCAGTTTCCAATTTTGACTTCTTGCTTTTGGGAGATGCGTGAAATAAGCTGCAGATGACAGTCAAATGCACAGACTTTGGTAGCTTCTTTCCAATGGATATATTTTCCTGGACACTGGCTGTTCTGAATTTTTACAGTGTGAAAGTAAAAAGAAACAGTTGTGCAGTCAAACTGAGGTTTCATTTGAAGGCATTCCATGATGGATTCATTACTGAGATGGCAAGTACAGCTCAATCTAGTCAATATGGAATTTCCTTTTTCCATTCTCTAGATATAACAGGATACAACAGGCAGTGAAATAGGCACTTAGTCACTGGATTTTTACAAATCTTTTTAATTCCCTTATTGCCCAATCTTGCAGTTGTTGTGAACTTGCCAACATTTTTCTTGCTATAATTCCTGCAAAAGCAGGCCCTTAAATGTGAAATATAATTAAAATGACCTTTAGCTGCCTTCCGTAGATTGCCATCCATAAAACTAGGAATCAAAAAAAAAAGTATTAATAAAAATAATGTGAAATTTATTTAAAGACACCATCTAATAGGCTAACTACATGTGCTAACTCTGGGCCTGATTCATGACTTCATTACATCATTTTATTCCCCACAAGACTTACTAGAGCAAGAAACTGCCATTAACAGAATGGGCTTTCCTATATCCCACAGATGCCTTAAGTACTATCGCAACTAAATTTTGAGTACTTTCTGAATGGTATTCAGAATTCAGCTCTAAGTCCCCAAGAAAACGTAGAGGCAATGAGATTTGCAGTAAGAGGATTAACTCCGGCTGCATAGAGATAATTGTACCAAACTGGATTCAGAGCCTTGGAGTTACCTTTTTAGTGACTGAACATCTGCTGTACATACTCAGGTCCACGCACCTGTGCCCTAGGAATGGATATCTGTCTCACCTTTTCCCCACTCTGAAGAAATCCCAGATTTTTTAGTTGGCCTTTTTCTGCATGTTGCTTTATGAGAGTTTCATGGATGACCACAACACCCTTTATACCATCCCGCAAGAGAGTTTCCATGCCTTTCTATTTCAGAGACAATGCTTCTTCATTCACACCCTCTCTTTGGAGCCAAGACTACTGAGATTTTTGTCTTACAAAAGCCTACCTTATGTAAGCCTACCTTATAAGCATATATTTGGATGAAGTCCAAGTACTCTTAAGCAATAATACACGCTGATGATTAATAATAGGATGAAAGGGAAATATAAACAGGAAAAAGCTGCAAAGTGACTATGCAGCAATTTTCTATTGATCCTTTTGCACCCTTTTCTAATACTGTGGAAAGAGAATACACCAAAGCCAGCCCTGACAAAAAGGCAGTCATTTTTTCCAAGTAAAACCAGCAGAATTTGACTGGTAAGGTTCAAAGGCTGAGAAATATCAGTGATATTGTACAAAATGTTTCATCCTAAAAAACCAGTCATCTCTTGAAGTTACTGGGAAATTGGTACTGGATCCACAATGAAATAGAATTATAAAAACATTAGGTAATATAGACTTTGATCAGTGATGTCAGCAGAGTCTAGATCCTGGCTTCCTAATTAAGCTTCCAGTCCAATTTCTTTGGTAGTGTACCACGCCTTTACATCTTGATCATCTGACTGTCTTTTAAAACACCATATCTCCTCTGATGATGAAACAAACAGGGAAAAGAAGCCTCACACAAAAAAGCCAAGCCCCCATCTCTGGTTCTCCCTGATTGTTCCCCCTTTCATATCTCTTTAAGCTGTACTGTCGCTCAGCAGGAACTGCCTTTGTGTTAATGTACTTCATGGTCAACTAAAATCTGCTCATTCAAATCTGCACAAACACATTGCTTTCATTATTTATTCCCTTCACATCAATGATAATGATTAGTAAGACTTTCATTAGGCTTGCAAAAGTATCGACGCATTCTCTAAATCAAAGGCTGTATTCAATTGTTTATATACTTTTTAAGCCATTCCTTTTGTTGATGGCAAGTCTTTATGTGCTTGATTCTAAAGACAGATAACATATGCGACGGTTCAGGTATGTTTTGCACACTCCAAATATGTTCTGAAAAACAGAAGTATGGAATTTTTTCCACTTTCACTTGCCTGCAGCCTCTTCTTCTCCATCTCTTGCCTCCGTACATTTTTTCTTAGTGGTGTAATTTAAATATAAAATGAGTTTACCATTCACCTAGGCTAATCAGATCTGACTACATATGAATGATATTTGGGATTATGCCCTGCATGAGGACATCCACTGCCTCCCCGAGGACATAATTTTACTGTTGAGGTTTACGATCAGGAAGACTAATCAGTCTTGTGATGCACACTTCAGGATTTCATTATTATGAGATTAGGGTTTTTTTCTCAGAGTGTTGAAAGAAACTGGAAGTAAAACTCACTGTTTTATATCCATGTGATGGATAATTTCGTATTTGCTTTTCCTTACCCTACTTCAGGGACCAGAGCTGTATTCTAAGCAAAGAAAGAAGAAAAAATGTAAAAGATTTTATGAAGTATATAAAGTGCTCCAGCCTTTTTAATTGCTTGTGTGATAAGAGTATAAGGCCACAAAACTTCACAATGGTAGCTTAGAAAATCTGCAACTGTACATGAAGTATGACCCTCTCTCAGTTGACCTACACTGAGAAATTCTTGAAGAATTAAATTCTTTTCAAAATCCCTGAAGCCCACAGATTTCATCCATGCAGCACTCAGACACAGTTTTGGAAACAGGTAGCAAACGGTTTATATTTTCTTACCATGTCTTGTAACCATGTCTGAAAACAGATATGGGAGTTAAATGGTCGTTGGTCTTGATCTATTTTCCTAATAGATTTATTTTCCATTGTTATCATGACTCCACGCATCAGTGTCCTCTTCCTCCTTCTCGCCCAATGAAAAATGTAGCTATCGCATAATATTTTGTGGGTAAATGGCCTGAATTGACAGTACACTTTCACATCCTAGGATTTTGATGGATTTTAAGCACAGAAAGACCCCAGGGCATCAAAGTCCTGGAGTTCCTGCTGAATTTTAACCAAACGTCTGTTATCACTGCTTAGCACAGTACATAACTATGCACTGAAACCTCATATTGGACTGGTTCCTGGCAGTGATACGGTTTACATGCTTGAAGTGCAGTCTGCTGACATGCTTTGCTGACTCTTGTTTACTTATCCTTGCGGAAAATAAAATACTATTTCAGTATACCACCTGAAGCATCACTGGCAAAGAAAAATAAGATATTTAGCGTATGTGAGAAGGGCAGTATCTACTCAAGGAATAGAAAGTGCAGAAAGGCTGAAAGATTATTATTAATTCAGTTGCATTAGCTTAGCAAGTAGGAGCCCTAGCCATGGACCATGATTGTAGGACACAGAGCAGAAAGACAGTCTTTCTTCCAAAAGCCTTACTCCAAAAGAATGAGAAAAGTGATAGAGACGACAAAAGGCTAGAAAATGTTTCAGATGGTGATAAGAAGTGAAACAAATCTCTGCTAGGCAGTTATGATTGCAGCCCAGCAGTCTACCCACTGATAGGCTTTTTGCAGACATCAGCAAGGGCAAGTTTTGAAGAGAAGTGGGAAAGATAACAAATGGAGTGCTTTTGCAAGTTTTATAGGGAGCTTTTCCCAGCTGCATCAGGCAGCATCACTTGAAAATTTTGATTAGAAATATTAACAACTGAAAAAGCACTTTGCAGTGAAATTATGTAGGATGACCACCAGAGACTCTGGCTTCCTTTCCTGATTGACTATTAAAATGTCTTGTATAGTCAGCACTATACAAGACTTCAATAAATTCATTACAATCATAAGGGAAATCATCAGAGAGGAAGAAATAATCTATAATATTCACTTACTGGGTAATTTTTGCTATATTCCTGAATATTTCAGTAACTTCCCCAGTGTTTTCATAATTTGATCATTTTCATTTATGCTTCCTTTGCTCAGTAGTCTCAAGTGAAAAATATGAAGTTCTACTTTATTTCTAATCAGGTAAGTAATCTAGAATTACTTTTGTTTTCAGTATTTTTAAGTGTAAATCAACATCAGGTTTCTTGTATGAAAAGTTACAGAAGTTGCCTATAGAACTTGTACTCTTCACTGTTCAGATAATTGAGCGGAAAAAACCTGTTTGCTACTGGGCCTGTTAATACAGGTTTAATTCAGTGGCAGAAAGCAAACAGCTAAAATTGACTTGTTCAAGATTCTAAATGACATATTTACAGTTAAAAAACTGTTAGTTAGTTAGTTAGTTCCAGGAATAATAACAGGTTTTCTTCATACACATTTTTAATTACAAACTGGAATCTTATTTTTAAAAAATACTAAAAAACTGCAGACAACTGGCAAGCAGTGACGCATGGTGCTCCTCAGGGGTTGGTACTGGGACTGTTATTATTTAACTTCTTTGTTGGTGACATGGATGTTGGGACTGAGTGCACCCTCAGTAAGTCTGCTGACAACACCAAGCTGTGTGGAGCAATTGGCACACTGGAGGGAAGGGATACCATCCAGAGGGACCTGGACAAGCTTGAGAGGTGGGCCTGTGCCACCCTCATGAAGTTCAACAAGGCCAAGTACAAGGTCCTGCACACGGGTCAGGGCAATCCCATGCACAAATACAGGCTGGGTGGAGAATGGATCGAGAGCAGCCCTGGCAAGAAGGACTTGAGGGTACTGGTGAATGAAAAGCTGGACATGAGCTGACAATGTGCTCTTGCAGACCAGAAAGCCAACCATATCCTGAGCTGCATCAAAAGAGTGGCCAGCAGGTAGAGGGAGGTGATTCTGCCCCTCTACTCGCCTCTTGTGAGACCCCACCTGGAATACTGTGTCCAGCTCTGGAGCCCTCAACATAAGAAGGACATGGACCTGTTGGAGATGGTCCAGAGGACAGCCACAGAAATGATCAGAGGGCTGGAGCACCTCTGCTATGAGGACAGGCTGAGAGACTTGGGGTTGTTCAGCCTGGAAGAGAGAAGGCTTCAGGGAGACCTTGTAGCAGCCTTCCAGTATCTGAAAGGGGACCTAAAAGAAATCCAGAGAGGGACTTATTACTAGGTTATGTAGCGATGGGACGAGCGGTAATGGTTTTCAACTGGAAGAGGGGAGATTTAGATTAGATATTAGGAAGAATTTTTTCACTCTGAGTGTGGGGAGGCACTGGAACAGGTTATCCAGGGAAATTGTGGATGCCCCATCCTTGGAAGTGTTCAAGGCCAGGTTGGATGAGGTTTTGAGCAACTTGGTCTAGTGGGAGGTGTCCTTGCCCATGGCAGGTGGATTGGAACTAGATGATCTTTAAGGTCCCTTCCAACCTGAACCATTCTATGATTCTGTTGTCCCTCTTTGAGTTATCTCCATGTTTATGTTATTAAACACAGCTTGAGAGATTTTTCTTTGATACATATGATTAACAAACACTGCACAGCAGCGCCACACTCGTTGTTTTAAAATGTTTTATAGTTTTACAGCTTTTACTTACTTACAAAATTATGCCAGTAGAAGTGGCTTTCACAAAAAAATTCTCCCTGGACTTCACATAAAAGTCAGTTAAAGAAGAGCTAAATCGTTCTTTCACCCTCCTCCCTCACATTTATGTATTTAGACATTGATTACGCAAATGTTCCTCACTTGAAGAATGTTGTTGCATAAAATTAGTTGGCAGAAGTTATGTGCGACAGGTCTCCTGTTCTGACCCTCAGTCAGGTCTGCAGTTTGTGGTGTCATGTACAGCTGATCTATTTGATACAGAGTGTGATTCATGCGCACGTAAACATGAAGTTTGAAAACACCAAGGCTTATTCTGCAATGTTCCATTGGATTTTGCTTCAATGAGGAAGATGGAGGAAAAAAAATAAAGAATATCAAGAGCTGGCACAAGAACTGCATATGCAAAACTACAAGTATAATTGAAAGGCCAGATTCAAGCTCTTCTGAGCAGCAAAGCAGTTTAATCTGGTAGACCGTCAATCACATGGCAACTAACTCAGAATACTGATTCAGTCCTAAGGATTATGGCAGAGGAAATGATTCAGGGCCAAGGGATCTTAGAGTGGGTGAGATCTTATCACCATTAGTGCATATTATGCTCAGTAAGAACAGCAGGATTTAGCCAAATACAAAGAATCTCTCACAATGTTTTCTTTTCAAAATGTGGTACATTTGAAAGAGAAGGAAAAAAAAAAAAAGAAAAAAGAAAAAAAGAGAAAGCTTTGTATATCCAGGCAGTTTTGGAGACAGTAATCCCCATCTCAACCTCAACTTTTAAAGTGCATGGAAAGATGGAATACAGAGGCTGACAGAAAAGATTTACAAGCTCAAACAGGAAGGTGAATTAAGCAGTGCAAGAAAAGCAAGGCAATTTCCACTGACTGATCACCATAGTCTAATTAGAGCAACAGCATTGTATCCAGTTCCCTCACCTAACAGCCACTGAGCCATAACGACATAAAAGAAATCACCAAGAGGGTAGGAAAGCAATGCGCAGTGGAAAGTTCCATCAAGTGTTCCTGCTGCGGATGGCTTACAGGGATGATCAAAAATGAACGCTTCACGTGTGTTTTGCCATAAATACATCCCTCAGGAGAGTCAAGGATGTTTGTGTCAAATGACTTTGACAGTAATAAACTGTGTAGTAATTTTACATTTAACATGGAAAATTATTTCCAAAGTACTTTTTGGACACCAGCTCAAAAGTATAGCCAGTTTTTGAATTGTCTGACTAACATATAACTCTCACAGTGCATAATGCCAGTAAAACTGCTATTCTGAAGTTAAGTCTTTCCGGTGACTGTTTCCCATTTTAATTGCACGGGAAGGTCGGGTTGTTTTTCCAGAACCTATTGCTTGGAACAAGAGATAATGAGTCTCCCAGTCACGCACTACATTCCTATAAGTGAACGGTCTAACCCATGTCATATCTTATAGCTCCAGTTCAGTGTCCAAAAGATTACTGTATTTTATTTGTCTAACCTTGTCACTGTCATTCATGGTGAGAGGAAGTGACATATTTAGGGAGAAATGTACAGATGGTTCAACCATGGACACAGATAATACAGTGGCATTTAGCTGACAGTAAGCTGGTTGGTTAGCTGTACCTCTGCGTCCAGTGTGAAACATAAACCCTTCTTTTCTGACTTCCATGCGACAGTCTTTTTTCGCCAGGTGCCATTTTAAAGGTTATTTCCCCCCTTTTTTGTGTACACTATGGTGTCTTTTGTTTGAGTTGATGCTGCTCACCTAGGAAAACTGTTATTTTCCTAGGCGCAGGCTGCTGTATATGGCAGCAGTTGTAGGGAGCAGTAGAACAGCCCCAGCCTTACTGTTCACTTTCTCCACAACCTTGGGAGGAGCTGGGGCAGTGGGAAACATCTGGGCAGAGAAAAATCACCTCATTTCCTCTGCCAGCTAGGAGACCTGTAAACTCTTAATGGCTCCGCCACTGCTATCTGGCTCAGCTCATTTCCACTCCCCTTTGGAGCAGCAAAGGTGTCTACATTTCTGGGGTATCTGGGCAGCATGGTGGAAGGTATTCCAAGCCAACGCTTGCCTTGTTATGCTGTTAATTACATTTTGGCTTCCTCTCATTTTCCATTTCATCTGTCTCCAGAGCCTTTCATTTGTGATTGTTTTTTGGCCACTGGTTTAAGTGTGCCTCCCGATACAGAGCTGGCCTATAGCTACAGTTTACAAAGAAGTGGATTTCAGATAGCAGCAGCTTAATATGTCTTCAAGTTGCAGAGCCGTACAGTAAAACAACTTTTACAGTGGTGTTAAGTATATAGGATTTAATTTTGAAGGCAAGATTTCTGTTTCTACATGGTATATGTTTCTTGCTATTCTGGCCTTAACATCCGTTCATAGTAACTTACTATGTTTTTATCAATTCACATAGAATTAATTTACTCTACTTATTTGTAATGACCTACTAAATAAATTCATTATTGAGGCTTACTATTCACAGTACTAGGAATTTACTAATAAACAAGATCAAATTCTCTTAATCTTGGTGCTTTATAATGAGGATAACTGTATGAAGACTTACCCACATCAATATGTATTTTATGCATATATAATTAAAAAATCGGTAAAGACATAGACATATATGTCCTCCATATATACACACACAGACACACACAAAAGATATTGATAAATATAGATATATATGGTTAATTGGTACTTAAAGATTACAACAATTTCTTATTTATTTGATAGGTTTAATAAAAATAAAAAAATTCTGTAAACAGGGATCCTCTCTTTGTCACTGGTAGGGTCAATTTCTAACAAAGCTGAGAAAAATCCCTCTGTATCTAAGGTGGTACTTTATTCATCACACCTACTTGCAGAAAACCTTCCACTTGCTACGGGAATAACATGTAAAAGCAGAGCCAAACCACCGATGCAGGCTGATCTTTATTGCTTGGTAAATAAATGAGTTGTTTAATATGACTAAACACAAGAACAGAGATACCTAGGAACTAAGACAGTAAGTCAAATTCAGAATAACGGGGATACTATGCTAAATCGCAGCATCACTGGGAAACTTGTCAAAAATCACTATTATTAACTAATGTCCATTTCCAATATGGTATAGACAGAGAATATAATCCTTGAATAGAGGGATGTGTAACAGTGTCAGGAGTGGTAATTTCTTAGTATCATGGTATTAATGAGATCATTGCTGAAACACACTGCTGCCTGCACTTCTAAAGGGATCCTGGTGGCAGGGACTCAGAAAGGAGCTACAGGAATTGCTAGGGGTCTGGAAATAACTCTTTTGTAGTGAGAGAGGTGACAGAAGCTCTATTCATTTAGTTAAATAAGAAAGTGACTGGACCATGTTCTACAAGTAGCCATGTGGGGAAGAGATTTTTTGATAACAAATTGATTTTTAGCACTGCAGAGGAAGGCATAATAAGACCCAAAGGTTCTATTTAAAACAGTGAATGTAGTTTTCTAGCCATCTCGTATATTGATAGATAGAAATCATGTCTCATAATCTCTATTTCCAGCTGATGAGTTCTCAGCTCATAACAAGATTTTTTATTTTCTCTCTTGCACCTCTCTGCAATGCTCTGCAGTTCTTACTGCTGAATCTCATGTCTAGCTCCCCAGTCCTCAAGGAGAGATGCAGCTCTACTGAGCCCTTTCTTCGTTACCTAAGTTTCCCTATACTGGACTGTCAGGAAGTTTCAATCCCACTTCTTTTAAGACTATCAATCAAAAAATTTCTCCTAATACCGCTCCTCAAGGATCAGTCCTAACTACCTACCCCATAGCCTAATGGCTCTTTTTTCAATATTGCCCTAAACCATCTACCATGGTCACCTCCCAGTTGCGCTCTTAAATCCCACTTTCTCTATGCAAGTAGTTTTCTTTTCAACAGCATGATGAGCGCATTGTAGAAGGACAGGCAGAATATACCTCCTTAATTTCCTTTCTCTAGAAAATGCAGTCATCCTATCTAAAGGAAAAGAAAAAAAGGAAAAAAACCCACCTCTCAGTAGGCTTGATTTAAAATAGTCGCTATTAGATCTGTATTTTGGTCCAAATTCTGAAAGAGGACAGCCACTGTTGAGTCTGTTACCCTTTTTGCAAAATCGTGTGTAATTTTGGTTTTAATTCTGTTACAGTTCTTTCCATTATTTCATTCCCATTTATACTTCATTTTTCTCCTGCAGCTAGTATTAGTCAACTTACTGAAAAGCAGAGCAGGTTATTCTTTCCTTTTGTGTCAATAGCTATGGTTTCTTTAACATCTTTACTATTCAGCTACTTATTTTAGGTCTTTAGCTCCTGTCTGTCTCCCGAGGTATCTCTGTCCTTGTGTTTAGTGCATCAACACAGTGATGAATTGCTGCAGAGTAATCACCATCTTAAGCTATAATTTGTCAGCTACCTCTCTGTGGCCATCTATGTCCATCCGGTGGTTAAAGGCAAGGCAGCTGATTACTTTCAGTGAGGTTTGAGCTAATGTGTGTTTTCATGATTGAGGTGTGTTTACAGATAATTTCTGTGCGTCAGCTGACAGGTGGTCACTTGTAAAGCTGTTGCTATTCCTCAAACTTCGCAAACTCTGCCCTTTTGAAATCCTAAGTCCACTTACAGGTCTGAAACTCTGCATCTTTCCAACTGAACTTCCAATTGCCCAGAGTGAAGTTATTTTCTATAACGTCTTCCTTAAATACAGACTGCTCCGACTACTTAGAAGCTTACAACCCTTTCTAGTGCTCTCCAGTTGTGTCAGAGATTGTTGTGAAGAAATGTGTCTGCTGCAACAGCGTAGAGCTTTAAATCTGTCTTCAGAATGGTGTTTCCTAAAGTATGTCTGCAAAATTAAAGCCTGTCATAATGACATATTCCCAGCAATAGTTATTACTCTAGTATAAGCAATGAACCAGATTACCAGAGTAAGCATTTATATTTTTCTGCAAGGAGAAGTGGGAAAAAATGTGATTCCTTGCAATTTTATTTAAAACTGTGGGAAATATGAAAAAAACTCAGGCTCTTGGGGAGAGGGCTGACTTATATTCAGTTTTCTAAACGCTTTGACCCCAGTAACACGCAGGAAGTATCACGCTGCACTAAATAAAGAGGTATGTGCACAACCTATACTCCAGCCTAGAAGCTGCCTCCTTTCAGCAATTATTCTCTTTTGTCACCTTTGCATGCTCATGCGTGAAGTCCGTTGAAGCCAAAACTCATATGTTTTGGACTAAAATTCCTGTCTCTTAATGCAGTCTCTTAATGTGATCCCTTAATGCAAGCTCTCTCTGCCTTTCATTTAAGCAAAGTGATTTCAGCCCAAAAGCTGACCAAACTTTCTCCACTTTCTGACTGTGGAAGGTGAAACACATATTTTAGGCTGTAACTTTTAAGCATAACCTTGATACTGACTCCTGTTTTTTTCCAGAACTAAAAGGGCTTTCAAGAAAATTAACTATAAAATTTTATTACTTGCCTCTCAGTTATTGACTAATACTCTCCCAGGCATATGTTTTCTTGTGCTTTGACAGAACTACCTACCTGAGTGAAACCATGGCCCTTTTGACGTCAAAGGCAAAACTGAGTTTCATGACTGGATTTTACCCTCTGGGATATATTTTCACAGTATACATTTCAACAGTATAAAATGTCCTGTAAGCCCCATGCCAACACCACCAGCACCACACATAGTAGGACATTTTTGCATTGGCATGAACAATACTGGCACCTCCCTTCCTGTGGTTTTGCTTTTTCTGTACACAGGCATTTAGATTTAGATTTTGGGAGAAAATGTTATTTATGTATGTATCTACATAACATCTATACCGCTGCTGATGCAATATAAATAACACTGTTAATATATAACAATGAAATTGTGCTTGTTATGATTTTTACACTGCCTTTATGTCAACTAATACTAGCCAATGCTGTATTGATTTTACAGTTCTTAAATGTTTTTCTATTTCAAAGTCCTTAGCAGTGTGGGCCTCTATTATAGCAGAGAGGTTCTTGATCCTCATCATAATGGGTATATTCTCAATACCCGTAGCCTTTCTGACAGCCTCACCAGCGTACTCGTGACACATTTACCACAGTGTTGAGTAATACGCATTTAGAATCTGCTTTTCTCCATTGTATTTCATAAAAAACACCAGAAAATACATACCATAAACAAAATCTTTCTTATGGACATTGTATTGTTTCTAGAATGTAAATTTTTCTTGAGAACAGATTGTTTCTTTACCCTGTTAGGCTGAAGGATTCCTTTTGATCAGAATCCACTCTTGATTTGACTGACTAGAGACCCATACTCACCAAAAATTCTCATTGGCTTGCTCTCCAGGATGTCAGAGAACACGGACCTTCCCCAACACATTAAAGATTCAGTAACAAAAGGAATAATCAAAACGACATGTTAAATGAAATTCAGACAGGAAAACCCGCAGGTTTTAACAGAAGGATCATGTAAAGATAGCCCAGAGAATCAGAGATGACGGACCAATGCTCTTCCCCCAGTCTTTTTTTGATATAATCCTTCTACTTAGCAACAGCTATACACATTTTATGAAAAAAATGTTTTTATTCTATCATAATGATTATGTTTTCATTAATATAAGTTGAATCACAGGTAACTATGCTTCTCTAAGAAAGTCAGCATTTGAAAATTACTCTAAAATAACCTTCTTTGGTAGAAGACCTTCATAAAAACACGTGAATCAGGCACAAGAGCTTTTGGCATAGAGAGAGCATACTTACAGGAACAGAGTTGAAAGGGCTGCTTGGCTTTTGAGAAAACTTGCCCCTTGCAAGTGTATATAATCCTCACCAGAGCTGAATAATAGAAAGATTTACTTTATATATGTACGGTTCTTATGTATAAAAATGTTTTATCACAGATCACCTTGTCTGATCATGAATATATGGAAAAGTTTAGATGAAAAATGTAAAAACCAAAATTGAAGTTCAAAATTATCCAGCCCTTTATAACTAACAAACAAACAAACAAAAATTATACATGGGATTTAAACAGATGTCTTCCATGTGTATGCTGCTTATATATCCCCACTCACCGTAGTGTTTCTGTATGCGGTTATACTTCATGATATACAATTTTAAAATGCCAGAGAACTGTCATACACTACACTTGTTTTCATTGGGTGAACACCCTATGCCAGAGCTTCTTGATCAAACACCATGCAACAGTCACACAAAATTCTATTAAATAGAACAGAAAAAACTTTGCTATCAACACTTACACTTATGGTAAATATTATCTTCTTAGTTAACTGATCTGCTTCCTCTCTGATTATTAGGTTTGTATCTACTGACTTTATTGACATAACAACCTTTGCTTAACTTTATTTCTATAAGCCCCATAGAACCATTACTAAAAAGTGCTTATGACTAGACTTACCCGTATTTGTGCAAAACTGCAGTTGTTTGCTAATTCTAATTGGACTTATTTTTTTCAACCCTGTTAAAGAAAACAGCATTACATGGAAATCACCAAGATACTAACTTACCATTCCCAAACTTTTATAACTGGTGAGAAAATGTAGTCAGGAAAGATCTCATTTTCATTATTTGCTCTCACAAGACATTTGCAGCATTGGCAGTTTACACAACACATTTTTTTTCCCTATAAACTGAGCTCTTTTATTTTTTGAATTGTTGAGGCTCAGCAAACATGGAACATAGCGCTATCAGTTTTATTCACTTTTCAGATTAAAAGTAAGCTTTAACCATTCTTGAAAATCCCTTCCCAATTCTATGGTTCACGAAGCACAAATTGCCCCACCATGGGAGCTGTGCCTTCATGTACACCTGACCTACTCCAGTTTCCTGGCCTATCTTCACAGCTCAAAGAGAATTACAAAAGATAAGTTCTGATACAGTCGAGTGGCTACAGGGTACTGAAAGCAACATTAAATAAATGAACTATTGTTAGCTATCAGCTTGACTCTCTGCCAACCAGCTAAATGAATCACTTTGAAAAATTAAACAAAAAGAGGTTTAATTTGACATGACTGTTGTTTGACTTTCCGCTTTTTTGTTTTAGTAGGGACCCAATGCTGATGCCATGCCAGCCAGAGAATAAGCACCACATATCTGTCCATTGCCAACCCATAACTAATGCATTAAACCCTTTTATTTTTCACTTCTGTTGTTTGCTATTAGGAATGTGTAGCATGGACCCATAAGTCCACAATAAAGTCCCTGGATATTTCACAATTAAAACCTCTCTATTCTCTTAAAATGTTTAGCTCTTTTTCTTTGCTCTTTATGTAGTAAATAAGCCTGGAGGGATATTGAATACAGATAGCTAAACAATTTCAGTTCTTTTAGCAGTTTATATGTGCCCTTCAATCTCTTGGAAAAGGCAAAGGGCAGGGGAAGCAGGGTTGTTGCAATAAAATGTTTTATACAGTGAATTTGGCTTGGTTGTATAAAATGTTAATGTTGGAGTAAATCATCAGTTTGGCAAGTAAAGTTAGCAAAAGGCCTGCTGCCTGACCATTTACAGTTTTCTGTTTCTTCTCTTCAATAGGTTTCTTTTCCTTATTGCTACTTACAATAAAAAGTCTGGGCCAAATTTCCACCCTGTTACGGCATACGACCACATTGGCATTAATTCTGTAACACTGGTGTAACCAAGGCAGAAGAATTTGCTCTTCACATTTATAGGCTGTTTTTCATCTGAGGATATCAAAGAAAAAGCCTGCCCAAAATCAAGTTCCAAGACCTAAACACTCCAAAACTTTGTGGAAGTACGGAGCCAGCCTTTGCAGCCAGATCCATTTCTGATCCATATTTAAGCACTTCTGCCTTGAACTGAGGTGCAAATCAGTTACAACACTCTCTACACAGAACAGGAACCTGAAGGGAACATTGAGAATTATTAAAACCCGTGGTTTGTTTCAAAATCAATTTCTCATTTAGAGACATAATCGTGGTTCTAGAGGGCATAAGCCTAAAACCGTTCTGAATACTTTATGTTCTGCTCGGTACAAACCCAATTGCATCAATAGTTTTGCCTGAAAGATAAAAAACTATCCAAGGAACTTGAAAACTTAGTTCAAGTTGGCTGCAGAAATAATTAAACAAAATAAACTGTTACTATGATACGCATTATTTCATGTGTTCTAATCACAACAGCAGAAAACCATTTCAGTTTCTTAAGTCCATCAGTCAGTTCAGTCAATGTGATATATTCCCTGCAGTACTCAGAAAATGAAAAGTGAAAAAATCAAAACTTTAATCACTACAGAAATGAGAAATAATTAATTATTTAAAAAGAACCTGCAGTAGGCCTCAATTGTATTGATGACAAGTGGCTTCCACTACAAGAGTTTCTTTAAAGTATGCCCTTGCCTACTTATGGACACTGGCTCGGCCAGATACAGAACTCACGTGGGCCGATGGTGGGGCTGCTGTGAAGACACCATGGCCTGTTTCAACTTGTGGTCATGGAAATAACAAGCATGGCTCTTCTTCCCTCAACACAGAGGAAGCAAGGCTAGGTCAGTGAAGCTTCTTTCAATTTGTTCATGAGCAGACACTAAACCCCCAATTTTTCAAGGTACTAGTAATAGTATTTATTTTATAAAAAGAAAATTGTAAAGGTGAATATAGGCTAGGGAATTACTTGGTAGAAGTAAATCTTGAACTGAATTAATTGTCTTTAATTTTTCTCATTGATTTTTAAATGCGTGGGGAGGGGCAGAAAAAATAATTAAGTAGAAAATATACAGCTGGGAAATCAAAATGCTCCAGCCTTGGCATGGGAGATCACCCCCTCTCTACACAGAACTCAGCTATGGGGCACATTTAGATGAGAGCAATACAAAATCTCTAAATCCTGTAAGTCTGCCTATGTTGTCCTAAAATATGATCAGAATGCTAATGGAGCAGAGTCAGACTGTTTCATGGACCTCCCCCTGAGTTCATGCTTCACGAACTACACAAAAAGAAAAGTTTTGCATGTTAGGCTAAAATTAACTCTTCCTTTTCTTCCCTCAAAATGAAGAAAAGAGGCACTATGTGTAATGCTACTGTGGGCCTGGCAATCCCATTCCCTCAGCTGATGTCAACACCACTGGTCAGACTGTGAGGACCAGCGTAATTATCAACAGCATCTTCTCTGCCACCGGTGTTGGAAGCTGGGTAGTCCTTCCAGCAAAAGGCCTGCCAGTCACAGGGCTTCTATCTGCCTAGATCACCCCTATGAGCTGCTGAAAAGCTGCATCAGAGCTGACTTCTCTGTCACAAGGTTTTATGGAAATATGTCTGAGGAATCCTCGACAGAATGACCTCCACATTTCACTGAATTTTAATTGAGTTAGAAATGAATGGATAGTAAACAGTATAAATATCAAGACCTACTTCTCTCTCAGACTGAGTGACTAAAAACAAGCCACCTGTCTATCTGCAGCTTTTTCTATGCCTGAAATATCTCTTCCTTTACCACTTGTATTTTACTAGCTAAAATCATTAATTGAATATTTACAAATAGGCAACATCTACTTCTTTATTTTCTATGGGCAACAGTTTTATAAAAGCAATCTGAGCTGTAATGCCTTAAACCGAAAATTAGCTACTTTTGTGTTTTCTATGGTTTAGCATCTGAGACCAATCAAAAATACTCCTGGGGAGATTCCAACTGGACACAAGAGGTAAATTTTTCACAATGAGAGCAATCATCCTTTGGAATAGTTTCCCCAGGGAAGTGGTAGATTCCCCATCATTGGACATTTTAAGATTCAGCTGGACAGGGTGCTGCGCTTCTTGTATAGACCATGCTTTTGCCAAGAAAGGTAGGATCAGATGATCCTTGAGGTCCCTTCCAGCCTGGTATTCTTTGCTTCTATGAAAAAGGTCAATAATCACTGTTTAGTGCTTTAATGGTCTTGACAGACTAACTGTAGGTTCTCTGTTTTGAAAGGAGAGATTTATAAGAAGCTTTAGAAGCAACAATAGTATTTGCAAGTTACTAAATGTAACACCTTTTCCATTTTAGTATATGTCCATATAATTTTGAATAGTAGTAATATAATTGTTACTTGAAGTTTCCCCTGACAAAATACAGAACTATTGTATTCACCTTTTAGAACATTTCCTCTAACAAAAGAAATATGTGTACACAGCTTCTAGGTCAACATTCTTCAGAAGAAAGTCCCTGTGTATTTTTGTAACAACTGCCCTTTCTTTCCATTTCACTCCCGCTATAAATCTCCGATTAGTACAACCTAAGAAGTGGGGATTTTGTGGTGTTTGAGATTAGATTTGCAAAATCTAATTAACATGCACAGAAACACACATGTTGCAATCTACTAACTTATACCTTACTTCACAAAAGCAGCAATGAGACCTTAACAAAATCGTACTGAAGAAACCAAAAACCCCCAAACCCTTTGTTCGGAGTATCTGAGCCCTAAGAGTGGGGAAAGAAGAAAAAAGTTGCATTTGAAATCTCTACAGACCATCATGAACCTATAAGTTTTGTTTACACAAAAGTGAAAAAACACATGCTGTAGACAGATTCTGAAGAAGACTAAAGAGTATCGTCTTTTCCTCAGGGGCTCCATGCAAAAGCTCACTTGAAAACAGGCACTAGCCTTCTCCAAAGCCCTTGTGCTGTATCCAGGAAGGCTGCAGGCATTTAAAGCAGCACTGAAATTGGGATCCAAATAAGACTCATCAGCTGTTGCCTCACCTTGAAGTTGCTTAACCCCACCCAGCGTACATATATATATATACATATATATATATATATATTTGATTCAGTGCTTTGTCTGCCATTGCCAGCCTAGATATGGTCAGGATCCAGAAAACACATGTTCCACTAGCTTAAAATCTCTAACAACATTCAGAGAGACATTTAACACATATCCATGGAACTGGGCTTTCTAGAGGTAGCAGTTATGAACAACCAAGTTTATTTTTTTTAAGACTCAGAGGTGGGAGCACCCCTTTTTACAGAAGAACTTACAGCATCTACCAAGGAAGTGAGAAATGCAAATTCAACAGCTTAAGGACAAATTTTGAGAGGACTCAAATTCTGCCTCTGGAGCTGTTGCCTAATATGGAGGCTATCGTGCAGAAAAGATCACTTGCAACACAGCAATTTTCAACAAAGAGCATATTTCTGTATGGTAGCAATACAGATGACTTGTTAACCAGATGGGGTATTCTGGGTTTTGGTGTTTGCTCCTGAGGCTGGAATAGGGACAAAAATCAAGAATCATCACTGAGGTATGTGTCCTAAATAGGAGGCACAGAAACAGGTTTCTTCTTGGCCTTTCTGGATTCTGAATGCTTTTCTGGATGGTGTCACAACTTCCATAGTATAGGCAGGGTGTACTTTAAAGGCATCTTTTGGGAAGTAAGAAATGAGCATTTCCTGCCCTTGGTTATATGGGACTCCTGAGTATCAGTAAGTGCCCTTGCCACACCACAACACACCTCCATGTGGAACAACATCCAGGTCTGTGCACATCACTACCCTGGCACCCTGGGAGAATGAAACTGAAGTACACAGCCTGAACTCGAAGCCTCACTGTGTTATGGCCAAGTCCTTGATGTGATCTTCAAGAGACCAAGACTAAAACGTTCACTTCACTGTCCACTTGCGCGCATCCAGTTTTGCCTCTCAAGCCAACGGCAGTGATCCCAACTCTTGCAAGTCCTCAGATTGTTAGTCCTCAAGCTGTCAGTCTATTGAGAGAAGTAGACAGCTCTTGCACTATTAGCAAATGTGTAATCAAACTAACACACTGAACTTTGAGGATGTCCCATGAAAAGGATTCTAGACCAGTCACCCAAAGTTAGAAGGACACACCTTTTGAAGCTCTAAGTCAGATTCGCTCCCTCAGCAGAGAACCGAGATTCCCACTGTGTCCTTCTGTAGGAAGTCCTCTGTACAGGCATCTTGCAGATGTTTTTGGTTCATCCTCTCTCCCCACGCTCAGCTCAGCTAACACTAGCACTTAGCACAGGATGTGGGATCCAATCTAGGGGCCTGGTGCCTAATTTTTGAACAGCCTTTAGTATGGCTAGTCCTTAGGCTCTGAACTGGACAAAGTGCCCAACTCCTATGACAGTACAAGCGTTTTGTAACTTTCTGTGTTCAAAGACACTCTTTAAATAACAGTCTGGGAATAAATTCTATGCTCTCCTTTTTTAGGCTCTACCTGGTAGTGTCTACAGTAGTCTGTGGGGCTTCTTGTATAAAAAGCACTGCAAACTGCTATTTCAGGTCACTTAGTCAGGAATCTATCTCACTCTTAAACTAAGGGAATCATGTCCTCCCTGAGTGTTTAACTGAAATCTATTTAAAAATTTAAGTGAAACCAATGCAACTTGCTTCTGCAGGCAAAGCTCAGGGCATGCTGCCCTGTGTTTATTCCGCATATGCAGACTCCTCCAAAGGGAGCACAGGACATTAGTTCCCAGGTTGGAGAACAGTCCATTCCATAGAATCCTGAATTAACTTGCAAAAAGGCCAGCTTGTGTTGGTTCATGCCATTCTGGCTATGAGTTTAGTACACACTGTTCCCTCTCAATGTATTACTCTCATTGCTCCACATTCTTCCTCCACTGGTGCACTGTGTGCATGCTCACTTTTGGTGCGTTTGTATTTCACCTATCATGCAAAATTCCTCGTGGCATCACTGGCAGACCTACCAGGAAATCTAGACATTACAGCCCCTATACACAGCTCTAAAAAAGGCAGCTTGGTTTATTGCTCTCTTCCTAGCAAAATCTTTCCACTTAGAGCTAGTACATGCCAGAGAGAATGAGCAAAGTTGACTATCTTTATTTTTGTTAGCTTCTCAAAACCAAGAGTAGGGCTGCTGAAAGAGGAGGGAAGTGAACTAAGGTAGATACAGCAAAGGTTGCCTGTCCTCTTCTATGTGTCACCAGTTATCTATGCTTGCATGATCTGAAACCCAAATTTTAAGGAAGATGAATATTTAGAAATAAAAAATCCGGTCACTTTTTAACTGAAACTTAACTCATGTTTCAAGTGTGGAATTAGGAAACTTTCATAAAACCTCTTGTCTGGCCTTGGATGATTCTGAGGTATTTTTGTTGGGCCTCAAACTCTATAAATTAGCCACTACTAACAGCTTCCTTCTGTGAGAGGCTCTGCTTCAAACTACAGCAAAACTCAAAGGTTAAGACCAAAATAAACAGTCCCTGTAAAAGTAAATTGATAAATAGCTCCTCTGTAATCACATAATTAGTGGTACAATGTGTTAACAGCTTTTGTGAAAGCAATTTAAATGCTCACCATTCACATTGTCAAAAATATCATTGACCTAGTTGCTTAAAAACAATTGATGAAATCAATGTTGGTCTTTACTGTGGTTATTAATGCTGCGGCAGATCTTGCTGTGTGCAGACAGCAACAGACCCTTCATCAGTATGCATCCATGCTGTGTTTTTTATTCTTTCCTAAGAAAATTTGGAGGTTGGGGAAGGGTGACAAGGATCTACATCTGACCTTCTCACTTATCCCTGGCCATTGAATCCACTAGCCAAACTTCCTACATACTGAGCATCATACACACTGAGATAGGAAAAATGGTACCTCAATGAATTCTAAACATTTGACATCTAAATCTTTAGTAATACAATCGTAGTTCATAAAAGATGAAATGCTGACAGTCAAGGACTTGCTCCCTAAAGGCTTTCACATCAATGTACACCTGAAAAAATTACAGGTATAGACTCTTATATTTGCAAACCAAGTAAAAGCCAGGATAACAAAAGGGATGTTAAGGAAGTTTTTGACTCCTCATTGGGAAACAGAGATCAAGATGATTATATCTGAGTATGATTAGGTCTAAATTAACATTGGAATTCAGTCAACTGGAGCAAATATGTTCATTTTAACTTTATCCAATATCATCACCATGACCGCAAAATTTCTGCAGTCTGAAAAATGGTTTATCTTTATAAAAGGTCTAGTCCTTAGGTGTGAAAAGTTTTCCATTTGCCTGCTGTAATTATAGAATAGCATTTCTTAATAAGTAGAACATTCCTTGGGATATGGACTAACTTTGGTGGACAACTCCCCTAAAGAGGCTGAGCTGCCATTATTAAAAATTAAAGCTCTAACTCTTGCACTTGTGAAAGGTGTATCTGCAAAAAATGGAGCAACTGGTTCAGAAGGGTTGTCTCCAACTGCTACTCTTGGGCATACACTAAATCCACCAATTACAAGAGGTGCTGATGCCAATACTCCTCACCATTTCATTGCTGATGCATGTGCAAAGGAAAAAGTATGTTAGTAGGCATCCTTACCCCAGTGTTTCTGAGAGTAACCAGTAAAAAACCCCAAAACATGTAATAAGGATAAACTAGACTATATATATCCTAAGTTGTTTGACCTTAAAACTCACGAAAAAACAATGAGTTTGATTTCATTTTGAAAGTGGGCTCAGCCTTTAAAAGGCTGAGAAGTACTGTTACAGGAAGATGTAATGATTTTACAATAACAGCTGATACCCAAATAGCAACAAACCACTGCCCACAAAATGCCTGATTTGCTAGTAAACAGCTGTGCAGCCTATGCCTATCATTCAAAATTTTCAATTTTCAATTCCTTGCCTCCTGGGCTTGAAAAAAGACTCTTTACTAATAAACTGATAAATCTGCCTTCTTATATTATTTTTCATTCAATTGTCATTTACCAACAGTTTGACCCAGATGAGCTGCTCCCAGGCTTTTATATCAGCACACCTAGTTTTAGGACCGCAACCCCACTTGGGCTGATGACTCCCTGGGAACCCTGTAACTTCCCTGTCCAGGAAACACTGTCTTTAATTGTAGGACTCACAGGAAAATGGACAGAAAGGTCACCACCTTCAGAAATAAACATATAGTTAATATACCTTTCACTGTGAGCTCCCAGTATAAACACAAAGCGCTCACACTCCATCACATACACTGATACACAAACGTCTATTCAGCCAAGCTATAAAATAATGAAGATATTTTTCTGACACCCTGGCCAAAGAAAAAGGAAAAAAGAGAAGCTTATATTGTTACCGATATTGCTATTTCTAAATACTCAGGAAGAACTTTGATACTTCAATAACGGGCCAGTTCCTAGATGGACCGTGCAAACAATTGCGCAAAGAATCATATCCAGGGTAACAGCGTTGGGGTTTGATGTCTACATAATGCAGTACTCTGGCACACGTGGCTCCTATGATAGACTTGGAAGCAGACAAACCAATTTTCAAGGAGATAGCAAGCCAAAGCCATTAAATAATAGACATGGTGTTGAAGCCAGTCATTCAGTCCCCACTAGTTCAAATATTCTTCCATACTGACATGGCTTGGAACCCAAGTTGCACTGAGAATAACGTTTAGTACCAGTGATGAAAATCATGAAAATTAAGACTGGAGCTGTAAAAACAAATGGAAAAAATGTGATGTAAGATCAGGGTTGCCATGTGTTATTTGTTGTGGAAAATACCTAGAGAGTAACTTTGTCTATGAAATGGACAATATATACACTTTTACCAGAAACACATAATAGAATAAAATAGCTGTAGATCAACAAGAACCACTAAGAAGGCTGGAATTTGGATTCTAGGAATTCAACCCTTAGATGAGTTCCATTCTACAATTGTTCTTTTTAAAACAACTCATTTTCTACAAGTGCATACTATTAAAAAGAACAATCACTTCAAAAGACCGTCACCTGATAGCTGGGTGTTAGTTCCCCTCATGGATCGTATAGTGCAAACACAGTAATTTCTGCCCAACCTAGAGAAACGCAGCTTAGCACAGACCTAGGAACAGATGCTAAAGGCAAAACCAACATACTGTTACATCAAGCAGGTAATGCTTCTGCTCATTTGCTTTCCACTCCTTTTCTGACTTGGAGTGTATACTTCCTTTTAGAAAAGTAGAATCAGAATCTACCCAGTGTTCCTATTTTTGTACTTTTAACAGAAAGCAAAAGTTAAATCCTTCCATGACACAGTTGTGTAGAACAGAGTAGGAGAAAACTTCAGCATGCTGAGGAAGGCGTGGGGGGAAGGGGAGGCAACAGACTTTCATTGCGTTGTTCCGGACACGCAGGAAGAAAGACAAGATGCAAGGGATGTGGTTTATTTTGGCTGCAGCTTTATTAACTCAACTCCTCTGGGAACTACCATCAATAACTTGTACAGTACAGGTCGTCATTCTTTCCATAATCATTCCCACCTGCTGGAGAGCTGCAGTTGGCCTCCTCTCTCCCATCACTCCTCCCCTCCTCCCCCTCCACACACCTCCACAGCTGGTCACCAGCTCACTACTGACCATCGCATCCCCTGAAAAAGGGTAAAAGGGCTGGAAGAGGCAATTGTCTCCTCGCTGTTACAAACTTCAGCAATCCCTGCTCACTCTCAGCTTCTTACCTTTCTCTAAGTCCTCCTCCACTTCCAGTTTGTCAGACATTCAGATCTTCCTGGAACAAATACCTGTATTGCACAGCTGCCTTATGGAGGAGACAGCATTTAGCTCAGCTGAGCTTCTCCGCCCCTCTGCCCTGTTTCCCAGAGAGTTAACAGTGCACATGTGCTGCTAAGCAGAAAGCCGTTATCAAACTCTGTGTATACAGACTCTGTGGAGTGCCTCAAAGAGAAATAAATGCTATTTATCCAGAATGCTGATTATCATGACGCTTAAGATTGCCGTAACAATGTTTACTTAGATCAATATTTGAAAACACCCTTTTAAATAGCAAAGGAGGTGGGTTTTTTACACTGGCCAGGGTAACTGAGAAGCAGAGAGCAATCCAATTTCCATGGTTTTATATATGCATCAGATGATCTGTTGACCTCACCTTCTCGACTTTGTCCTTTAGCTCTAAGAACGGGCAATGATACCAGCAAAAAGAGAGAACCAAGGGATTAGAATGAGAGGGACAGTGTGTTTCACAGGCATCAAGACTGTATGGAAGTGGGGATGCGCCTATTGACTATCTGCACCCACAATTAATCCCTTGGGTTGCTGACAGATGAAGTTTATATGAAACGTGGTGTCTGTGTGTATACCTGCTCCCCACCTTTCCTGGCAGGAAGACGGGCCCTACGTGTGCAAATCATTTGTGGAGGGATGAAGGACAAACAAATGCAGCAAGAATTACACTCCCATCAAAAGTCTGTCCATTAAAAAAATAGCAAATACACAATCAAAAGCACGGACAGAAAAGGTTTTCTGATAACATGTCAGTCATTTATCAAGTAAACAGGCACAAAAGCGTCTACAGAAAAATCCATCTGGTATTTCAATGGTATGACCACTGCATCTTAAAAAGCAATCAGTCTATTTTTATACTTCTGTTCCTCTAAGATTTTTTTATTTGTTTTGGCAAGGTATCTACATTTTCTATGAATTATCAGTGAACGTAGGAAAGGCTTTCTAGGATCTTCAGTGCAACAAATGTGTTTGGAAATGCTTACATTTCTTAAGCTATTAAAATGCAGTTGTGTGCAGTAGCGATGCTATCACTGCCATGTCATTTTAGATAGTTATCTCCCTTCTACAAACAACAGCTAATACAGACCCGCTGACCTTTCCCTCTTCTGAACTCTTTTCACCTCTCTTATTGCTTCTGTAACCAAATCAAAATCATTAAAAGCTATACCAGTCGTAGATGGGGCATAAGACCAGAAATGGGTCTGTTCCCATTGACTTCAGAGAAAATGGGTCGTCGATACGCACGATGCTGGCTCCGGGAATACAAAACTAGCAGGACTCTGTATTTCTGGTTTGGTATTTATTTATTTATTTTTTCACACCCAATTAATAAGTAAAGTCAACAGCGTAAAGGAAAAATGCATGCATAAAAATGGAACACATTTTCATCTGGCTTTTATATTTTCTGAATGAATTCCCTTGAAAATGAAGTATATAATTGAAACAGAAATTATATATTTATTGCTCATAAAAATCTATCATGCGCAAGATGTTGAATGTTGAACTACTTAGAGAAATTTACTCCTTTGCATTTTTCACAAGAAGTTCCATTATGGGAACTGATGGATCTTTTCTGGAATCAGGGACATTTGTCTTCGTTCCCAAATGCAGAAGAATGGAAATATGGTATTCTATCATTTTGCTGCACTTGGTCCAGGTCCATTCAATTTTTTTCCTAATGTTTTGGAAACATACAGACATGAAAACCAATGTCTGCCTGGCCCAGCAGGAGACAGTAAAATACTTCACAAACACCAGATGGGATTTTAACAATGTTTGTAAAATATAAAATGCTCGAAGCGTTCTCTGCAAACCTAAAACTGAACATGTTTCATCTCATTATAAGCCTTTTTTTTCACCTAGTGAATTCCTCTACATTTTCTGTTAGAAGACTGACACTAACAGACCTCTAATGTTTAAAAGAAAACCCAAAAATAAACCTCTTTGGAAACTAATATTCATACATATGATAAAATACTTGCGTGATGTCACCAGTGTAAATCCTATGTAATCATTATAATGTGACTGCATGGTCTCAATGCTGGGAAAAGACATAATGATATTTTTTGTTTCAGTCTTCTATTAAATAACTAAGGCATTTGTGGGTTTTGAGATACTGTATTATGTTTATGTTTCTAACCATCAGATAACACTTTAAAAGTAAAAAAGCAGACTGCCTATCCATCATCACTTGGAAAGAAATAATAATGAGTCCCTACTCCTCCAGGATTAGGAATGCTGCTGAATGGAAAATTTTAAGAAATCTACTTTTGCCACAAGATACAAAATGATTTAAACTGAAATTGCTTGGGGGACATGAGCCAGCTTGACTGAATTTCTTATAAAAAAAAGGGAAAACATTTCAAAAGTATTGAGAAGAGTTGTTCAGATGATTTTCTAACTAATTTTCTATATTTGATCGGTTTTCCTTCCAAAGCTTTAATCTCAAAATGCAAGGCAGAAATAGCTGAAATAATACATCTTAAAAATTGAACTATATATTTAGAAACAATCAAAAAGAACAATTCCTTGCAAAGCAATAGCTAAGTTCACAACCATTCTGAAATGTCAACATATTGCCCTGACAAAGGATGGACAGAATCATCAAAATCTTGAAAGTTTTCCCAGGAAGGAAAATAATTTTAACCTGTATGAAACAATGAAGTTAATTTACATGCAATATAATACAATTATCTAGAAGGAAACTCTGTCTATATACAACCAGCGTTGTAGTCTTAAATCCAAACACAATTTGAATTAACTGAATATTTTAAAGTATATGGCACAGAAGTATTCTTATTTCCTTTATGAAACTTTCCTGCTTATAGAGTACCTGCACTTTCCCAAACAAAGGCTACACAACTCGCATATAATTTGATAATTTTCTGCCTCCATCAGACAAAGCAGTTATTCCAAGGCTAGATCTGTAGCTAGCATTAATAGGCATAGGTGCGCGCTTTCCTAATCCAGGAGCCTGGGTCTCCCTGACTTGGTAAGCTGCAAAGTCAAACTTTATAGTTTCCTTTTGCCGACAGTCTCTTGTGTTCCCAGCAGCACTGTGGTCTGGGTTTAACAAAAGGACTCTCTTCTCGCGCAGCTGGAGCTGCGGCACTCTCAGGGGAAGTGACAGCCTGGGACTCCAGAAAGCCTGGAATTCCTCCTTCTCACTTCCCGGCTGAATGCTGTGACGCAACTGGGACAGTAGCACCGGCATTGCTTTAGAAGGCCTGACCAAATCCGAGGTGCAAATCCGAGGCTGGCTTTGGATAGGAGAGGCATTCCAAACTCCTGCAACCCAGCAGAACTCAGCTTGGAGAAGAGGGTCTTCTTACCCACCCTGGGGGCACTTCTGCATGGGCCTGGGGGCAACTTCAAGGGCAATCAGCGTGACACTGAAGGAATTTTCGGCAGTACCAGTTATAAGGAATGGTGGAAAATAGCTTTTTTGGTTACTTGTTCAGAAATGAGGTACTTCATTTCAATGCAGTTTCAGCAACCTTCAACTTCAGCTTATGGAGCTAAGCGGTGGTAATGCAAAATAGCTTAGTTTAGAAATATTTAATTCCAGAAATGCCTATTGCCATCTGAAGGTACTTAGTAGAGTGCGGCAGCCTAGATATTTTTGCATCAGGTTTACCAGATTCTCGCAGTTGCAATTTATATTTATCATTTAATTTTAAAGAGGTATCAAAGGAATTGTGGCCCCCTGGAATATGCCCCTTTTAGTTGTGACTCTTGGATGACTTTATGCACAAAAGTGCAGGGTGTCGATTGAAGTAAAGCCACAAATGAGTTATGCATGGTCATCTTTAAATCAGAAGAGTATTATGTGCCTTTAAGTTTCCCTATCCATTTGCATCGTAGGCCAGATTTTCATAAGGTGAAGCCTGATAGCCATATATATTTTATGAGCCTAACTTTTGCACCAGCAAGTGCCACGATTGCATCCTCAAACATAGCTTTATTTCCAGAAAACAGATGGATATTTGGGTGACTGAGGGACCAGCGAGGTCTTACTGAATTCACCAGGAACCGTTCCACCAACTTCAGTGGGATTTATGTTCACAGTAGAATCATATTTTTATTAAGAAATGAAAGATTTCTCTGGATACTTGCATAAAAGAAAAAAAAAAAAGAAACAGCAAAAGGATGGAGTCAGATATGTGATGACCTCTGGCTCGCTTTGTGAAAATCCCACACTGAAGGTCATCCAAGGAAGACTGACTTGAGAGCCAGTGCTGGTATAATCTTTTTGTTATGCTTTTTGTAAAGTTGCTTGTTTTATTAATTTAGTAGCAGCTTTTACTCTAGCTACCGAAATGCTATGAATTATTAATTGATGATTTTTATTCTCTCCTCCTGTGGTGTATTATTGCACTTCCTGAGGGTTTTATGTGAAGTGCAGTTTGTGATTTTTGGTTAAATATTTTTAAAACGGTAACACTGTCAGGATAAAGAAAAGCCAAAATAAATTCTACTCATGAAAATTTTATTTTGATTAAGTAATGTATACGCATCGCCTACAGATTTGGCTGCATCCATTTACAGACACAATCTGCCTTCATAGAAATTTATGTGCAGAAACAAGGGACAAACTTTTAAAGCTTGAACAATTCAGTAGAGATCTTTTTACAAGGGTCCTATAATTTGCGTTACTCAGTTCCACATGTGGCACCCCCTTGAAACCTACAGCAATTGTGAGTGTACAGTCGCAGAAGAATTGGGCCCTATATATTGCTTAGTGAGAAAGATATAAACAGTCACTGTCCTAAGGGAAATCACAGAATAAAACCTATCTCACTCTGCAGTCGCGTACCAAAATGCTCCTCTGTAAAACTGTGGTCTTTCAGTACTTTTATTTCCCAGTGACTTCATAGATTTTGTATCAATTTTATTCAGTTTACAAGATAAAATATTCTTGTGCTTCCTTTTGTAAATGCCAACCCTCCAAACTAGGCCTGAAATGTAAAAGTCAAGATAGGTTTTCTCAAGTTTAAACTCATCAGCATCACCAGTAAAAGATGTTCCGCAGCTGGAGCTCCATTAGAAAAGCTATTGTGCAAGACTGACAATAAACCAAACCACCCTCACGAAATTTGTTGGCTCTCCAGAAAGAGAAAAACAGTGAAAATGTGCTGGCAAGGGCTATGCCACCTTTGGAAGAGCTGTAAGCACCGTGTGCTCCAGCTCCTGTCCGCCCGCTGCTCACACAAGGCTGTGGAAGGACAGGCTGCAGGCTGCTTACTCAGGTCTGCCTGGTGGTGCAGCAGTTTGCCTGTGGGCCTGCACTGGCTGGCTTTCTGTCCCATTTTATCCTTCAGGGTTCCTCACTTGCTTGAGCACCTTCATGCACCCCGAAGGAGCCCACAACTATTGGCCATGAGCCCTGTGGCCCTCTGGGTTTCCGGAGAACGACTGCCTAGGGTACGCTCGCCCCCAGAGTCGGCACAGTACGCTGGCAAAGCTCAGCGCAGCGTGGAAGCAAACAGCAGGAGGGGGAATGTGTCATTTTCAGTGGGCAGTTTATTTTATTCACAGTTTTAGTGGGCAGTTTTGCTTTATCCACAGTAATTGTCCTCAGAATTGCCTACAAGGTGAGGAGTAGTCTCTGAATTTCAGTGGGAAATGAGAAGCTGTATCTCCCTTTGCCTCCTCTGAAAACAGCTATCTGTATGTTCGTTTTGATGCTGCATGTAAAAAAAGTCAGACTGAGAGAATATTCTTTTTCCAATTTCTTTTTGGCCATAGAACATAACTGCCAATTATTTGTGCTAGTGCGTGTGTCTCCAGATGCTGCTTTTCAAGTAACACATCCTACCCAAGCTCCACATTATGGCTCCATCCATGTCTACTGCCTTCAACTGCACAAGGTTCTCATTCCTGTCTTCCCTTTCTCATCCAAGAGAGAGTCTATGAGGCTGAATTAGTCCTCAATTATGTTGCTTTTAATGGACCCAAATGCTAACTGTCCTTTCTGCGTTTCAAAATTTACGTCTGGAAACAATAATAAAGCCACTTTGCCTATAAGTAACTTTATCCACGCTACTTAAAAATTAAAGAACATTTTCTTTGTATTTCTATTTAAATGTAATTTCTATTTAAATAATTTGACAAAGACATCTCTCAGACACTGGCTGATTCTCCTTGTCTTGGCTAAAGGGTGCACTGCACCCTTTCAACCTCCAAATGTGATCTTTCTGTCTCTTCTGGAAAAAAAAAAGTTTCCCTTTGAAGTTACTGAGGCAAGCCAGTGCTGTTGGTTCACCCTCCTGCTTCCACAAAACGTATTATTCATAAATTGGAACACCCACTTGATGACTGTAAAGGCTCGAGCTATAGGCTGGGATTCAGCACGTTTCAGCAAACATTCTCCCATGTTATTATTACAGCAGACAAACATAATGTGCAGAATAAATTCTTTTAAAAGAATTCATGCTTGTAAAGCAGATACACCTAATATAAAATGAAGTTAGAAAAAAAAAAAAAGACATTTCATAGAATATACATTGTATTTTAATGAACAGTCCGTGCCTCTCCCAGGACTTTTTAGGCAGTATGTGGAGGACTTTTTTTCTCTTGCACTTTGTGATAGGATCAAATAGGCTAAAACTCAGATAGAACTGAGAGTAGGGAAATCTTATTCATATTTTTACATCACTTCTTGAAAATCCAGGAATTCATATCAACTGCATAATCTGTTCTCCAGCATATTGAAAAAGTGCTAGAAAATAAAAAGCATGTATAAATTTAATGCCTAAAGCTGTGACACCCCCCCCTTTTTGTTTTTTGTTTCAGAAAGCAATTTCTGTTTAGCAATGGCCTTGATTCTTCAAGTGCACCTGAGCTGTGCAGTACTATTTAACGCAGCCACTTGGCTACTGAGGCGGAGCTAGCTCAGCTTTGCATTTGTCCTGAAAGATGTATTAGCTCTCTCAAAGCCAGCTCAAAGCCAGCTCTATATCAACATAGATACACAGAGGCATGTAAACACCCCTGTTCTGCGTAATGATTTAGCCCGTGTGAGCCGAAATTTCCACTGACTTCAATTAAAATTAGCAAAATAGAGAATGAACTGAAAGACAGGTCCCTACAGCTACAGAGTTAAGATAACAGTGGAAAGGAATGAGCCCCTGAACTTACATTTGATTCAATGTGAGCTGACCCTTTTACCGTTCATAACTACATCCTAACTCAATTAATAGATTTGGTTTTGTGGCAGAAAAACTAAGCCTTCAAACCTCACCCCTCAAATCCCAATACTGCCCATCATGTGTCTCAAAGCCACGACTCAAAGCCTTCTCTCATAAAGGAGAGAGAAGTTCCTAAAGTGAGGATGCTTTCTAAGCAGGGTGTTTGCTCCACTCATTTGCCTGCTTACAGTTGAGAGTGGTGAATAGTGTCTACCCACAGTGCCTTAATGGGCTGAATGCAAGTGGATTGTGCACAGCTATCTAATAAATGCTATTTATGTGGGGCGCTTCTAAAGTAATCACATAAAAGCAGTGAGTTTTAAAAATCTCCAGTTTATCATACAAAGTCTAACTATATCTGCATTCTCTTACCCTGGCAACATCTGAGTGACCGCTGAAATACTGAAGACAGAGATGGTTCAAAAGCCTGAAGGAATATTGTCCTGTTCCTGTGTACCACTACTATCATACCCATTTAAGTATCAAAAGGAGAAAAAAGTTACAGATGTGTTACTATAACTAAAATTATTTTAAGTAAATGTACATCGTGCCACAAAGCAAATCAAAGAGCTATTGTCACTTCTTTGTGAAAAACATCTTGAAGTTGTTACAACAGCATCTGGAAAGAATGGCAGTATCAGCTACACACCTTCCTTCATCCTTCTGCTAGGCTCAGTGAGGGGCACATGCCAGTACTACCATTAATCTCTCAGACTACATTGCATGTTCAGCATTTTTGAGTAAGTATTACTGAACAAAACAACCTGTAAAACACACACTGACTTCAAAGACACTTTTGCCAATGACACTTTCAATGCCAGTTCCTCCTGGTAAAACAGAGGGGCAACTTGTAAAAAGAATCACAAGAGGCTTCTCCAGGTTATCGCTGTAGCTTCTGATTATGATTTTTTTTCTATTTCCTGAAAAACACTGTAGTGAATCAAGGGCATTTTGACCAGGGAGGAATAACTGGGGATACAGTATCTTCATCAGGGCTATCATCATAGAACTACCAGGGTGTTTTCTAGACTTCCTCCTCATATTACTGATGTTGTAGCCAGGTTCATCACTACTATCATGTCACTGATTTGGTCACGTTGTTTCTTAAAAATGTCAGACTGTTCCTTCAGAATTGTCCTTTGTAGATTGGGCTTTAGTAATTAAAAAAAAAAAATAAATAAAGTAAGTCTTATAATAATTCTGGTATCGTGTTTGTAAAGGCAGTTTTCCAGAAGATTAGTACAAAAAACCTAGTCCTTTTTTGACAGTTACCCTTAACTGAAATCACAACTCAAACTCAATCCAAACAAACCTTTCATCTGACATGTTCATGGCAGGACGGCGAGAATCTGTTGTGGCAAGTTGATCTCACTACTTTTTCACATATAATTCAAACTCATCAGATAAAAACCAAAATCCATATCCATCCATGGCCTAAAGAACTGAGAAAATCACACAGGACACTGGAGTGAGGGAAGAGAAGGAAGAATTCACAAAGGCGTTTAGCCTTCAAAGACCAGACCTGCTAGGCTACTTTCACTGTTGATAGAAGGAGATAAACTGTACTGAAGGAAAACCCAAATCTAGGAAAACCTGGATTATGTCTTCTGCTCCAAACCGTCTTCTCAAGAAGCCTCTCTCTCTTGTGAATGTTGTACATTTTCCGGTTTTCCTCTGGCACTGTAAACTTCTCTTTCTTATAACCCAGGTACTGCTCTTCAGTACTTTGGGGAAGGATGGAGAGTTCACATTCATCCACTCTCTCTCCCGTGCAGCTCTGTTGCAACTCTTGGTCACAACACAGAGGAGTTAAAAACATTCTTTCACTTTCCTATAGCCTGTGCAGCCTTTCCTCATTGTACAGGCATGTCAGAGACCATCCCCTGAGCCCTCAGTCTAAGACATGGTGTCCAAGATTCCTTTTGAAATGAGCTGTATGTGGTTTTCCACAGCCTTATTAATAGTGATTAGTTGGTACAGGGGACCAGCCACTTTCCTTAATGCCCGAGGTGCTCCCTAATCTGCATCCTTGTACTCTGCACCTGCGTTCACACCTCTCCTCTTGCAATGGCCCGCTGGTATGCAAGGAGTGAAAGTTCAGAAAGTGGATCCAGATCCCTGTTGCGATACAGGTAGAATGCCATTTTCAACTGTAGAATGTAAAAGGCCTTCCAGGATGAACATGGGGTTAAAGGCTGTATTATACAAACTGCTTTTCGTAAGTTTAACCTTTCTCTCACATTTAGGACAGAAACATAGAACAATGTATGCTGGAAGGAACTTACAGAGGTTATCTGCTTCAACTTCCAGCTCAAGGACCAATTTCAGATCAGGTTGCTCAAGACCTTATCCAGTTGAGATCTGAAAAGAAATCAAAGGACCTTGAAATAAATTATGCTCCAGAGTCTGGGGATGGCTAAAAAGAAGAGAGAGATGGATTATTAGTTTTCTGTTGAGTTTTACAAGGTAGTTAGGATTGTTTAGACTGCATCTCCTCTTCTCCGCTCCTCCCCCTTTCTTTTAGTACCTGAAACCACAGAAAGTAAAAACTTGTTTCTGCCTAGTATTTTCTTTCCCGGTCTGCCGGATGCTCTTTCACCATAAAACTACTATTACTTCAGAGTATCTGGGCATTTCAAGAGAAAGTTTTATATTAGTGTTTATCTTAAAGGCCAGGTTAAATCTGTTTTATTAGTCACTTGATTATATTTCTACCTCAAAGTGTAACTGTTTAAAATAAGCTGCACCTCGTGTCTTTGCAATTCTATTTGTCTGGAGCACCCGCTGACTGTCCCAGCGAAGGGCTCAGAGCAACGCCAGCAGCCAGCAGAGGGAGCCCATGCTTTTAGCTTGGTGTTGGTTTACTAAAAGCAGCAAGCAACGCAAAAAAGGCAACATTAAGCGTACAGTTCCGTAGAGCTGAACTCGAGTGTTGATAAAAGATGGTAGCCAAGTTACTTTTTAATTCAGGCAGAAGTATCTGTCTCTTGGGTGTGCATGCTTTTGGCAGAACAATAAATAAAATCCACACCTTCCAGTCATAAGCAGTAAAAAAAAAAATAATTATTTGATGTGAATACACAAATGCATGGGAATTCATTCAACTACTTCACAGATCAGCTTGTAGATATGGTTGGAATCTTTTAATTAACCCTTGGCTTCATATGCCTTTTGGTCTGTCACTACTTTTTCAAAAGTCAAAATAACATCTTCATCTACTGCTTCATCTTCAGTTCAACCACTGCTTTAGACTCCAGCCTTGTAGGCAAGTATATACCCTTGCTTTGTCCATATGAAGTGTCCCAAAGGAGTTGTGCCATGTACAAGAAATAAATTTATAACATTAAACTGTTACTTTTCCAAAGAGTAGTTTTCCCTTCTAATGTCTCACTGAAATCTAATTGTTTGGGTTTGGTTTTTTTTCAAATAGCTCTGTCATAACTTAATGTTTATTACTCTTTGTGTGAAAGTATTAATAAAAGGCAACATATTTTTCATCTGTTATGGGTACATTTTCACAGAAATTCCTCTGAAGAGCTGCAATTCATCCGAACACAAGCCTAAGCTTTTTAGGTTTTAGTCTGGTGAGGTACTGACTTAGAAATAGGAAGGATAGCCTTGCACGCTAAATAGAATGGAACTACCACAAAAAACTCTATTATTTGGACAGACCACAGTAAATAATAAGCTGTATTTGAGAAACATCTCTGTACCTGATAAGGTATTTTCTTTGCATCTATCAACCCACAGCAATAGTAAGAGTTGAAATAATTTAATCTCACCAGATTACTACAAACTTCTGCACATCAAAATAATGTAATGATAAAATTAACTTAATGATGAATTTGATGCTGTCTCTCAGATACATATTTTCAAGAAATATAAAGTAAGAGTCCTAACTGCATGGACAAAGGTTGTTTTAAAAAATGCCGGGGGAAAAACTTTGCTGATATGCTGCTGGATAACTGTAACATTGGAAGAAATTCTAAACATTAAAGCTCTGAGGTAAAATATACTATAAATAATCTTCTTTGATCACCATAGTAAATCTGAATTTAGGATTTCAGAATAGCTTACCTCGTCTAACTTTTCAAACTGGTTTTAAGTTGCTCTCAATTTGTAATTAAGTTGTCCAAAGTTAGGACAACAAAAGCTACCAGTGTCTCAAAACTAGCAGTTACATCTTGAAAATATAAATAAATAGAAATACCCTATTCTGAAGATTTCTGAGCACAAATGAACATTACTAAAGAGCAGTCTCTGAGCTGACTCAAATTCACACATGAATAATATGCTCCTGGCCTAAAAAAAAGTTGAATACAATGCTAACATGCATACATACATATAACATAATACATAATCTGACAATTTATCCTGAAACTCTGACACTGTATGGAAGGGGCATATTTTGCTCTCTGTTACAAGTGGGTCAAGCTGCAAGTTATTGAGAGGACAGAAGCCTAAAGTAAAATAAGAGGACAGTTGTATTCTGCGTGGCCACCCATAAGCAGCACAGCATCTTTCATGAAGTCTTCTTCTTTCCCCAAATCACTTCAACTGTGTTAAGTTCCCATGTTCAAAGAAATGCTCCCTAAAATCAACAGCCAACAGACCTGACACTTGTGACTTCTCTCAATAATAACATTTTATAAATTCTGCATTAATGATTATTATTCTGAAGTGCACTAAGTGTGTATTTGCTCTGCAGATGAAGATGTGTTCCCTGAAAATGAAAACCTATAATGGAAATGAAAGTGAAAAAAGTACAAATACATTGCTTTTGACTCGGTGCTTTTGAAACCCATTCCAAATGGTCAAACTTAAAAGTAATTATTTTTCAATACAATGCATTGCTTTCTCCTTTTCTCATTTTCTTTCTCTTTGTATATTTTAAACTCCATCTGTTTTTACCATAGTTCACAGAAATATTTCAGAGAAAAGTTAAACTTGACCAAATGCTGCTTTCTGTACCACTGCTGCTTCTGACAGATTCCAAGTGGCATTAGACCAAAATGATTAGTACTGATTTACTTTCAACCTTCTGTTTCACCTGTCTCAGGGGCTTATATATTGAGCCAAATGCAGACCAAAAAAATGTATATAAACAGAATATACTAAGCCTGGGCTTTTTGTATTAGTTCTTGTTTGCCAAAGTTTCCTCTTTCCTGCATATAACTTCTCAGGGCTCTGCGCTACTCTAGCAGCAACTCTAATCATAACCAATGCAAGGATACTTTTGCATAGCAACCTTGATATAACTATCCACAAATTCATAAAATAATTAGCATAGGTGCTTTGAACCACCTTCTGGAGGAGTCTATTACTCTTAATCAGCTTCAGAGAGATTCCTGTGAGATTAAATTTGGGTGGTATGAACACTCTCTCCTCATCTCCTACTGTCTCCATTAATTGCTAAAGAAAAGTAGCCAAACCCTCAGAGGCCTGAGTTATTAACAGAAATAAATATATTGGCTTCTGTGAAACTGTACTAATTTGGTATTGCTGAGAATCTTGCCTTTTCAGCTACTACTACAAAATGAACCTTACTCTGGATTTCCAAGAGTTTAACAGATCTGATCCAGGTCTATAAACTATAAATTTGAACTTCTTTCAGACACAATTTTAAAATGAAAGTCCTGCAGCAACCATGCGTTTGGAAATTTCAGTGCTAATGACAGCAACTGGAGGGATATTCAAACCATCCAGCATGGACAACTGTGTCAGTCTTGTAAGAGGTCTCTGAGGTTCCCTGTATGATCTCAAGGGACAGAGGTAGGAGTTCTCTCAGCTTCCAGCCAGGGGCCAGCAAGTGGCTTCTGCAGGTAGGTCTTTGTCTTCAATGACAGATGAAGGTAAACAACGCAACACCCTGCTCCCCACTTTTGTAAAGAAGTCATATGTCATGGGTCTATGCTGACACTCTGTTAAGGTGGGGTTTATAAATATAAAACTCTTGCAAATAAGTTGCTTGCCTCAAAGGCAAACACATCCCAAAATAAACGTGCTTGCCCTAAAGTCAGCTAATCAGCCTTGCCAAGGAACAGAAGAGCAACCCAATGCATGTTACAAACATGTTAATGTTATATAAGGCCCTAATTCTGACATTCAGTCCAGAAATATATCTCTGTATCTTTCAAAAAACATTTAACGCAAATACATGGCAATTCACAGACTATTAGCACTGTCAGGGGCAGTGTTTGTAGAAGAAAGGGCATAGAAATGTCAGAGCTGTGTATTTCAACTGGTTGAGTTTATGGCAGGTACCAAGACTTCTTGTCTTTTTCTCCTGAAAGTTTGTTGTGGTCCACCTTCCCTCCTCTCCTTTGTAATAACCTCCCTATCATTCCCCTGCTCTAAACTTCCCATTAGTTCTGAGTATCCCCATCGTCTTTTTTCAAACACAAGGGCTCCTCCAACCCACCCACTCTCACCTGCATATAAACAGCTGTGCTGCAATCATTCTTCCTCCCTTTGTTCCACGCTCCAGGGCACAAGGCTCCTTCTATCTTCAGCTCCTCAGCGGCTTTAGGCACACCATCCCACTTCTCCTTCCCGCCGGTCGCTCTGTCCAAATTCTGGACCAGCTCCCTCCCTCCACCTTTGGCAGGGCCGCTGCTTCATTGCCAGCTGTACACAAGAGACAGCATTTCTTCTACATCTTTGGAAGCATTCTACATTACCTGTGTCACTGGCAGGCCCTGGTGGAAGCTTGGTGCACGCGTTGAAGGTCATAGATCTACATTTTGCTCTTTCCCTCCCTTTGTGTCATTTTGCATTGCTGAGGATGGGACTGTACCAACATCAGAGTGTCAACAGAGGCGGGCAATGTATCCTGCCACTTTATCACTGTGGTACAAAGTCAGGATGAAGCATGTGAGCCATGGAAACATGGACACTTCAACACCTGGTCTGATGAAGTACGCACTAAAAAGCTTTGTTGATTAATTTTGCACAGGGCAATCAGCAAATAGTTTTCAAGAACTTCTTAAAAAATGAAGTCCTATAAGGTATTTCCTCCTTGATTTGTCCAAAGTCCTAGTCGAGAACAGGAAAAGCACTGCTCTCACAATGCTAGAGGTGTTTAGAATGTTTTGGTCTTGCTCATTAATGAAAAATTCTTGACTTCCGTCTCTGCAAAGAAATCTGCTTTTTCTGCGTTTACACCTCAGAAGCCAAATGCACAGATAGAGAAATAAAAATACAGACCTCTCGCCCATTCTAGGGAGGAATTCACAGGAAAACAAGGTATTACACCACATCTAAAGCCTTCCTACAATTTGTCACAATTAGGTGCTTCTTTCTTAGATACGGTTCTTCCTTTTGCATGGCAGCTGATCCCAAAATGACTAAAACTATTACAACCACCACAAAAAAGGGAAAGAAGAAAAAAACCCCAACATTATTGTGACCTCCTTCAAACAACTACAAAACAATGTAATCGCTCATTATACAGTATCATGCAAATACACTTCAAAAACCACAGGAGCCCCAGGGTGTTTGCCACACAGACACAGTGAGAGAAGGAAGGATGAAAAGAATTGGACAGAATTTCTGCATGAGCTGCTAAATTAAGAAATGACTCTATGCACGCACATGGTATGTATCAACTCTTGTCTTTTACCCAAAGAAGAATGCAGATCACCACAGCACGTAGAGGACACAGAAATACATCATACATCTCCACACAGACACATATTCAAAAGTTTTATGTTTTGCAAGTGTTAAGGAAAAAAAAAAACCCGCAACCTTCTATGAACTGGAGCTAACTTCCTCACAGATGTGGAGGTATTGACTTTCCATGCAAGTGCTGAACTTCTGTTGCATTAAGTGAACAGCATTTTGGAGACCTTCCTCAAAGTCCCACTGACAAGCACCGCAGAATGCTGCACTTTCTGGACTTAATACTGTGCTACATTACTACAGCAATGCAGTTTTTAAATGTTTAGCTCTGACACCTTCCATTATACTGAACAAGTAGCTATGGATTACTTTTGTGGGGTGAGAAAGTAGAGTCCCAAGACTGTGCAATTCAGCAAATGGTTGAAGCGATTCATCTGTCACAACTTATCCTTCCAAAATTCCCACCCTTCTTTCAGTCTTTTCTGAGACAGATTTGAGCCCACTTGTCATTTGCGTTCAAAACTACTATGCATTTTTCTGCGCATGTCAGAACAGGACAAATCAGTTCAGAGACCTGTTGTAATGATTTACTGACCATCAGAAGGCGCAGTTAAGACCACAATATAAACACCTGACCAGAGGAAGGCTATAGTCGATTTGACCTGCCTTGCTGCCACGCTCCTGTGTGGCACAGTTCTTAAGAAAGGCATCGTAGCTGTTGATGCGGTTGTCTGGGGCTACATGTGAGACAAGTTTTGAATGGGAAGCTAGATATAGCTTGTAAAAAAGACTGATGAGCGAGAAAGAGAGCTCTTGTCTGTTTTCAACTATTAATTGTTCTGATAAAAGGTATTACTCCATATCTAACGCCTTCTCATTCTTCATGTACCTTTAGACATAGCTTACATGTTCCCCTCTGTCTTCTTTTGGATTTATGTGAGACATGTAAGGATAAGGTAATAGCCCAGTAAACGTCAGAGTTAAAAAGCAACATTTAAAGTATTTTTTAAAGCACATAGCTCCTATGTTGGTGAAATACCCACTTAATGCTTTTGCAGCCTAGCTGTGATTCCCTACATGATGTCTCATCCACTTCAACTCAAAATAATAGATGATTTTCTTCATAGAGCTTATTTCCACATCTCCACTCTAACACATGAATTTTATTTCCTAAACAGGGAATTACTGTAATGGTCAGCTTTCATTCCCTCCAAACAAACATTCAGCATATCCACATCCTATGTATTTATAATTTTTCCTTGTTTCTTTTCCGAAATGCCTAGCTATTAAAATGTGCCTGGGTAATCCTGACTTTTCCACTAATGTTGCATGCTTTACTATCAGATATTTTCAAACTAAAAATAATGTTCATGTCAACATTTGCTTCAAAATTATGTGGATAAGTCAGCTGTCACTGTATGAATTGTAATAGTAATAATAATACTGGTTTTCCATTTTCATCCCTTCTTCCCATCAGCATGTTGACTGTTGAAGAATATTTCATGTGAATCCAAGTAAATCTTACCTGTCAAATGTTTGATCTCGGTCCTACTATCACAGCAACTACAGAACTGTTGAGGGAAGAGTGCAGCTAGGTGGCAGTGTGCCAAATAAAAGAATCAATGTAAAAATTCTAAACATGAATCCCATGTTTAGGAACCTATCCCATGACATAGGACGCCTTAAATAGCATGCAAACCCGGACAAAACCAGATTGATGTCACCTAATCCATAATATTATTGGGATTGACAGGCTGCAGCCATGTGGTAAATTGGGCCAGGGTAATTAAAACTCCGGTATTTATTTCTAGTTCTAGGAGTGACTCTGACTTAACCATTCTACATTTTGGATACCGGCATTTATCACTAGGTAAAACAGAAATAGTGCTATCTGCCTTGGTCTGAAGGACATTGCATGGCTTAATAAAGTGATGTAAATACATGTGTTAACTTAAGATCCTGGGTGAAACATGATGCAAATGAACATGAATGTGTACTGATGAACGCAGTATGTAAATAGCCTTCTGCTATATGAATAAAAACCTGACATAGTGGTGAATCTTAAAAGAAATGCACCATTCTCCAAGGCTAGCCAGAATAAAAAGACAAATCAGGTGTCCTGAAAAGAGGAAAGGATCCTTCTGCACAGATCACCGGGCAGTTGCAGCACTGCTCTACAGTAGCACAGCCTGAGGCCCAGCAGAGCTTCACACTTGCCTAATGAACCCTTTCAAAGTAATGACTTCAACACATCCAATGAAGAATTTCTTCCTCAATGGGCAGAAAAAGAAATCCCACCCTGCACAAAAGCTTTAACCACACGGTTGTACTGCCTTCTAGGAACTTACCCTTCATCCACAGACAGGAAAAGGGAAAGCAAGCTACATTCAACTGTAAACTTGTCCTTTGCTGCTGTGCTTTTTACTTTGGTGCTGTATTGGACCTGCCTTAATATTTAAGCACTCACTGCTACCTTTGCTAGTGCAGGATCTGTAAACATTTCTCTTTAAACTCCATTTTCGCTGGAATGATTTCAGGATTCAGCATAAATTTCCATTGTTTAATGCTTTAGCCACACTCCCTTTAAAAATGCATTCATCCAGCTTACGAAACAAAAATAGCGAATATTTTGGATACCCAATTTTCTTTTTACAGTCCTATATTTTAAAAACAGATTTCACATAAAGTCCAAAATCTGTCATGCTGTAATGATCTAAAAGATGTATGTTAAATACCTGTCTGCTATGCATTCTTGACACATGAATTGGGATACTTTTTGTGTGCTAACAATACTCAATGTATCATTTTGTTAATTTGTATTGTAACATTGCATGAAGGTATGTTTTATCCTGATAGACCTTAGGCTGGAGGGTCATCACATTATATATCACGTTCAGAAGACAAGACTCTTTCTGAGTACCGGGAAGACAGGAAGAGATTCAAGAGAGCGCTCTGCTGAGATCCCTAAGGAGTTGGTTTACTACCTTGACGAAAGGTGAAGACCACTGATGGCTGTACCATGAATGTCACTCCAAGTGACCAGGACGTTACGCTGAGATGTGAGAACCTGCAGGAAATCTTACAGTCCCAATGGCCTTTTGGAACAGTAACAGCACCTCCCAGAGACGTTATCAAACTGACAGATGTTTTTCCTTTTCTCTTTATGGAGAACAAGAGACCTATGAGAAACATGAAAAGGAAATAACTGTACAACCAAATTTGAATGTACAAAGGTAGGAAATCCATATCCATTCCTATAAAATCCTTCTTTTAATCTTCAAGCTACTCTTTTTTTCTAAAAATCTTCAAGTTAAATTCAACAGAAGTACATTAAATATCTCAAAGGAAGTCATTAGCTGAACAAATGTATTCATGCAAAATAAACAACACTCAAAGGAGGATTTTTACAGCTACACCCTCACTACTAATTAACCTATGTCTGTCTAATTTCAGATATCTTATGCAAACTGATCAAATCCTCAACAGAAAATGAACAAACAGTATACACTTTGCTTTCTAGAACAAACAAAATAGGTGTGTAACAGCGCTAGGTTATAGAAATACTATTTCACTACAGTTATGGAAAATATTTACTTATTTGTTAACTACAACTATTCTGATGTCTTTTGGCAGTGCACTCCAAGGACTCTAATAGGTGGTACAGATGCCTAATAGAAACTGTTTCACCCTAGAAGAAGTAAAGTAGTCACAATTTATCAAGCCTGTAGCACGTACCTATTCAGCACAGCACGAAAACTTCTTAAAAAACCATGAAATTCAGTGATGAAAGTGCTGCTGCTCCGTGGTGACATTAGACATGGGTAACAAACAGTCTGGGGGTCTTGGGGGAACAGGTCTCCTGGACAGATACCACGATACACAACGAAAACTCTGCTTCCTGTAGAATTTGGCTCCTCAGCCATTTCTTCCAGACAATCTATGCTTTTAACCATTGTTTTTATTAGCTTAGGATAAGGTGATGCTTGGGGAAAAGCTTTCCAGCAGCCCCATAGGCCTAGATTTACAAAACATTCTCGCCCGTCTAACCAGCTAGGCAGCAGATTCCTTTTCTTATTATTATTATTTCAAATAAAGCACTTGAGCTCCGCTGCAAGATCCTCCGGCAGCTCCGATTACACCAAATGATGCTCCAGAGGTGGGAATAGGGATTATAAACCGGGTAGAATATGAAAGCGTGTATGTTGCCGGGCCTTTTCATTAGGCTCTCATTTCAGACTTAATTGCAGATCCAAAGACGACGTAGCAGAAAACCTTTAACGAACGCTCTGCGGGGCAGAGCCTGACCAACCCCTTTAGTCACCAGTCCCCAGCAGGAATTTGGGCTGGGACCGGGTTATTAAAACTGGCCGCCGCTCTCGAAGCCTGCAGCTTGGGGTCAACTTTGTTTGCGCTGAAAACTGATTGGGAAGGGGGGGGTGGGAGACAAATAAATAAATCAATCAATAAATAAATAAATACATAAACGAATTTTAAAAGTTGCCACCCTCACCTTTCCCTCACCGAGGGCTGTGGCATGCTCGGGCAGAGGGTCGGTGGCGGGATGGCCGCCTCCCGCGCAACCTGAGGAGGGGAAACCTCTGGCGAGGAGGAGAAGGCTTGTGGGGGGGGAAAGACGGATGGACAGATGGACGGGCGGACAGCTCAAAAGCTTTCCAGCTCAAAAGCGAAGGCGGCCTCCCTTGGGGCAAGGGAACGTCCTTGGCCTTCCAGAAACGTCCACCGCGCCCGCGGCCCGCTGCCCTGAGGGTAGATCACCGCCATGAGGGGAGATGACCGCCATGAGGCGAGCCCCGAGGCGCGGCGGCCGCGGGCCCGGCGGGCGGGCGGGGAGGCGG